>LKNJ01001730.1:83000-123124 GCA_002120245.1 Maccullochella peelii
CAGAGAGAGAGAGAGAGAGAGAGAGAGAGAGAGAGAGAGAGAGAGATAATCGGGCTAATCCCTCCGTCATCCCAGAGGCTATCACGCTACTCTATAACCCCATAATCCCTCTAATTCCCTCACACTCTGCAGTCATCCTCGCTGTCAGACACATTGGGATCCTTATCGCCAGGCAAGAGCTGCAGGCATTCTGTGTGTGTGTGTGTGTGTGTGTGTGTGTGTACGTGCGCGTGTGCATGTGTTCGTGTGTGTATGTGTCTCAGTTGCTTCCTTTTAATCAGTGAGGGATGTCTGCGGCTTTGCAGCCAGACTGACCTGACCCGGGTTTTGAGGAACTTTGGCAATGGATAAACAAACCATCTCCATGCAAAATGAGGAATACATCCAGAAGATAAACTCTCTCCCTCTCTCTTTGTGCTTTTGATGCTTCCAATTAAAGCGCTGTATGACAATGTTACCCCCCCACACACACACCCTCCTCCTCCTCTCAGATGCGAAGGAGTGCAGTAACAAAGAGGCGAATATCTGCAAGCACACCATGATCAATAAACACATTATACACGCAGATTTGCTGGAGATGGAAGGAAGGATTTGGAAGGCAATAACAGCTCCAGAACTGCACCTCGGATTGCCAACAGTTGATCACATCATCACAGATATATTGATCGATGTATCAAAGGAACCGGGGGCAGGAGGGGAGGTAGCACTTCATCTAAGCAGAGCTGGGATCATGCGGCTTTTGTTATCTGGTATGAAGAATAAGCCAAACAGGCAGGACAACAATCACGGATGCTCCAGTTTATCAGCCACATCACTGACTGTGCCCTTTGAACTCTGTGAAAAATAGTCCCACAAGGAAGAGCAGCAGGGTGGGCGAGGAGTTAGCAGTTGTTGTTCTCCTGAATGCTCTTGACTGTGTGTGTGTGCGTGTGCGTGTGTGTGTGTGTGTGTGTGTGTGTGTGTGTGTGTGTTATTGATCGTGCTCCTATTTAACAGCATGTTGTTTATCATGCTTGCTGCACCAGCAGGTTGCATTATTGGAATTTGGCCATGTGCCTCTGAATATCTGTCCGTCTGTCTGTCTATCCATCCATCCATCCATTAGGGCTTGGCGATATCGCAAACAAATGTTATCACGATTTTTTTTTTTTTTCAAAACCTAAAAAAGGTCCAAGAATTGTATAAGCTGCAAACAGAAAATGTATTAAATGACTTGAAATTATATTAAAATAAACTAAAATCTTCAATCTTGCCAGTATAAATCCTTGTAAATCCTGCAGTGTGAATTGTTTACAGCCAGGGAGCTCATATCTTGGGTCAGTTACATTAATATTTCTCTTTTTCGACCATGCGTATCCACACCATGTCTTTTGCCATTATATGTCTATTAACAGGGGCCGCGCCAACAATGTCTTGTTACCTCGTTTATCCACAAATGCTCTGAAAGTTTAAGGTTTGTTGTGACTGTTCTGTGCCAACATGAAAAGGTTTCTCTCCCGTCCAACTTTTCAACTTTTGATAGCAAAACAAAAGTATGTATTGTTTTCAGCTAACTCAGTCAACCCTGCTGTTCCCATCTTGGGCTTTCTGTCCTGAAAGCACTGCCATACAATTACTAAGAAATAGCTTTGTTTCTGTAAAGTGATTAGTTGTTAGTACGTTGTCAAGCAAGGTAATGTATTGAGAGTATATCGGAGGAAACGTATCTATCGTGATCAGTGTTTATATCATTTATATCACCCAGCCATTCTGTCTACTGATCAATTTAATCACTTTATGTATCCATGCATCTATGTATATATCCATCCATCTATCTAGGCCCCCATCTATCCGTCCTCTAGTCATAGAAAAGATGAAAAGACGAAGAGCTCACAAGTTGCCTCTTACATCTTCCTTTTTATTCAGTGTCACCAGTGAAATGTGGCATCTGATGACACTTCCACCCACTCCCTGACGACTCTGTGGGGCTGTGGCAGTGATGTGAGCGCTGGCATTGTGGCTAATGCTAGAGATTGAGCAGGGCTCCAGCAAGAGAGACAGCTCATCAAGCTGGGGAGCCAGCCAAGTGGAGTGTGACAAATCTCCATTTACCATCGGCGCACGGGGGCAAGGGTAAAATTAGAAACTCCAACGCTCCTAACTCCCCGCTGCTAATTCCATTTCGTGCAAATTAATAAGTGTTTTTGTCCTCCTCCCCTCGCTCCACCCCCACCCCTCGTTCTCTCGCACTCTCACTCCCTCCCTCATCTGCTCTCCTTGACGAATTGCATTATCTCAAGGAGGAAAAAAAAGAAGCTCATACACTAGTAATGAGACATTGTTAGGCAAATCCCAAGTCAGTTCCAGCATTGTTTATGGAATAAATGCCTGATTATCAGCTTGAGAAGTGTGTCTGTGTATGGGAGGGAAAGAAACTGCACTGCTGTTGGCTGCAGGGCAAGATACAACTTGTTTTATGCTGTTGTTGTTCTTTTGTCATCATCATTACCGTTTCCTATTTGACAAGAAAACACTCCTCATAATTTGGCAATTCATTATAAGAAATGACCCACTGTGAACTGAAGCAAGGCGTGGAATGCAGCAGTATGATAATGGTCCTCTGGTGAAGTGTTCTCTTGTAAATGGATGCATTTCCCTGTTAAATTTATGCTAATTTCCATATTTTGTTCACTGAGAATACATTTTTTTGATGGTGATATATGACAACCAGGAGATTAGCTTTAAAAGTAAAATTAATAGGGCTGACCCGAATGCTTCAAAGCTTCTACCGATGCCATGGTAATCGACGTCCAAATCAGTATTCGAATGCTGCGCATAGAAAGAGGGGAGACATCAGCCGCTCTCTGTACCATCCCCGCCTCCAAAGTTTCGAAAGTCAACTTGACAAGCGAGCGAATGTTGAGCAGTTAAAAGCATGTGGGAAGGGATGAGCTCGAGCACGCGCTCATCACAGCCCCGTGCTTGCAGGGCCGCATTTGTGCACGCAGAGCAGAAATGCTCCCTCGTGTGGAAATCGCGGATAGTGTTCTGTGCGCTCATATCACCGGGTTTTTATGTACGCGGGTTTTGAGACTAATTAAATGGCATAGCTATGGCTGTAAATTATTTGATGTGATTAGTGCACATTTTGTAGCCATTTTCGTTTCAATAAAAAGGAACGCCCCATCTGTCGAAGCTTCAAATATTCGCGGGTAATTCTCACTAAATCTTCGAAGCCCCTAAAATGGTATTCAGGACAGCCCTAAAAATTAACACCATCATATTTTCAACTTTGTAATTCATAGTTAGCTGAGAAACTGATTTATACTGTAGCTCCATCCATCATTTTCTGTCTTACCGATGGTCATGTACGGTAGTGCAGACGAACAATAGAGAGTGAAAGTGAAACTGGAATTTCCCAGTTCTGTTGCAAAATCACACTGACGTGGCTGTTAAGACGTGTACCATATATATGCAACGTGCTCCGTTACATTCCTGCCATGGACCTTTGTTACATGTCATATCCCCGTCTCGCTACCCATGTTTTCCTGTCTGTAACTACACTGTCACTATTTAAGACGGTGACAGTATATAGAGGCAAAATGCAAAAATTAAAAAATCTCAATAAGTCCAGTCTGGATGCTTATGTAATATTTTTGTTTATTGTGTCCTTTAATGAACAAGATTTCCTAGAAGTCCTACACCATGGCAGGTTAAACGTCAACAAGTTAGTCCATCAGCGAGTCAAGTGGCCTCATCTGGTTCAGACATGACTGTAATAACTGTTATCCAGAAACAGTGATCGTTTTCCTGTTTTTTCCATTGCAACATTAGAAGAGAGCATAAACTTTAATGGGAGCTGTAGTTTGTTTCTTCTATGTGTTGTAGGTTTTTGTATGTGGCATATATAAAGTAAACCCCAGAAACATGTTTTACTTTTTCAGAAAGACAAACAAAAGAAATGCTCAATGAGTGAGCGCACTGAGTTACAGAAGCTAGTAGAACTCCATTAGTTCTGTAACTCAGTGCAATCTCTCTCTCGTTACTTTGGCTCTCTAAATAATGTTACAGTACAAATAACTGTTGAAGCAGCAGTCTAGAAATGAACAATACAACAGCTAGTGTGACTGATTTTCCACCCGTAATTGGTTCAGTTTTCTGCTGCCCTTCCTTACCTGCTAGCTTTCTCACATTGAATGCTCAACACAGAAAGAAGAAAGTTAGGCGCAACCAATAAAATGTTCAGAAATAGGTAATGATCAGTCATCACAGCCTAAGCACCTACTCATATCTTGGCAGAGCCCAGAGATTTACAGTAGTGCTTGAACCCATCTCCCTAATAGGCCAGCGATTAGCAGGCTGCAGTGGAAAGAAAACACACCGGATCAATAGAGCACCAGGGAGAATCAATGGGCTGCTCCATAGTGGGTCTCTATGGCTGCTGCCTCCCATCAGGCTCTTTTCTGTTAGTCTACCATTAACTATCATCATAAAACATGCATTTATGCTCCGTCACAGAAAGTGATATGTTAATGTTGGGTTTCTAATGAATTTGAAAGCACCGGCCATGAATGTGGTTCTGTTTCATTACACAGTTTTATACGTCAAGTGAAGAAAAGGTTATTCCGGATGAAATGTAAATCGGCAGGCAGGAAGACTTAGAGCACTGTTGCTAAACTGGAACTCCCTGCTGCCACCGGATAACGAGGGAATGGAGTTACAAATGGAAATGATCTGAATGCAGTTTGATTTAATGTTTTTTCACTAGCCTGCCACTGGTCTGAATAATAGGATAATATCATGGTGTGTGGCTCTAGAAATGTTGAAACAAGTACGCCATTTGTATTTGAGTGCTTCCATTTTGATATTGTCAAGCTACGTAATATGTAAAGTTTAGCTGCAATCATTTCGTCCCCTAAATACCATTTGTTATTGCCGACCTTTTGCAGACTCATTCAATGACGTGTCTCTGACAATTTGCTTACTGCTATAGGCACTCCTTTGAAAACAAAAATCTAACTTACTGATTTGCTTATCAAGGTCGGAAAATACTGTTGATTGAACCACTACGCAATTGCAGGAAATGGAAAAGACAAGGTAAGCATGAGCGGTTACTGCACTGTTACCATAAGACAAGGAGCCAGCAATGATTTCCATTGATAAACAGCACGGCAGCATTTCCTGTGAAAAGATGAGCAGGCACTCAAGCATCTATCTGAGAACAATCACCTTCATATTGCATGCATAGAGAAGGCAGTGCACCTTATCATTCAGCTTATTCGGTTTCTTTCTGAAGTTGCTCAGAGTGGTGTGACGAATCATAATAACACTGGTTCTGCATAAGAAGCCGGTAATTTTCAGCTGATCATTGGGAGGAGGTTCATTTGACATTGCTAGCCACAAACTACTTAAATTCGTCACACAGATTTTTAATAATGTAGATGACTCACAGAGAGCAAAAAGCACACAGGAAAACAGGAAAAGACAGATTTTTTATTTCAAGTCCATCTGTCAAAAACAAAATGTTACCCGGTAAAAATTTACATACATGCTCACATTTCTGGGTAATGATCATTCCTGATAATGAATGTGCTAGAGATGCAACATTGCCTGAAGTATGACTTTAATTTGACTTATTGCACATCTGTTCTTGGTTGACAATGTTAAGCTTTTTATGTAAATGAATTATGTAAAGCTGCACTGATCATATTTTTGGCCAGTAACCGGCAGAAAAACTCAAACACAAGCACAGAGCTCGTTATCACATTATCACTTTATGAGGTTGATATGTTTGTTAGCAAACAATTGCCAACTTACACATCCAGCTGGCACAGAGGAACATGATCATGATCACCACAGTGGGATCATGTTTCTGGCACGTATCAAAGTCTAATATTCACTTTCATTTTTAGCTCTGCTTTGGTTTCCACCAACTCTTCAGAAAAATATCTGGGTTGTCAACTGCTAAATGTTGGAAGTTCTGTGCTGTTGGTTGGCATCAGGGCAATTAAAAAGTAATTACATTTAGGTAGGGCTACAACTAATGATTATTTTCATTAACAATGAATTAGTCTATTATTCTTTAATTATTATTATTAATTGTTTAGTCAATGAAATTTCAGAAAATAGTGAATAAATCTCAGTTTCCCAGAGTTCAGGCTGACGTCTTCAATCTTTACATTTAAGAAGCTGGAACCAGAGAATGTTTGGCTTTTTTGCTTGAAGAATGTCTTTAACAAATAATAGTTAATCAACAATGACAACATTTACATCCACAAAATATTCAGTTTTTTGCCCTTATTCCGAAACCCCCCNGAAAAAGACAATATTCCTACTAAGCTGTTTACATGGCTAATGAAAATTAATATTACACTAATGTTCCCCTTTACATACTCCGGCTGTGTTTGACAGGGGTCGATGCCCTAACATGTCGTTTATCACGTCAAAATATGGAAAACGACTGGAACGGCTGGTGCCGCTTGAGCCATTTTGCTTCTTTGCATCAAAATAGGATTTTTTCAAAATTTTCCACCGATGGTGAATTTGTTCGACTGTGCGAGCACAGCCTCCTTCTTTCATTGGTTCTACCACCTTCTTGAAAAGGTTGTCGTTGCAATATTTGTGCATATCTAAAAATCTGTTGATATCCAAGTCTTTCATAATGTTTAAAAGTAGGTGTGTTTCTCCTTCCGACCAGAAATGTGGGCTTTTCTTTTGTGCATGCATCTCTACCCCAGCCTTGCAAACTGTTGGCTAGTTGATTTGTTTACAACACGCAAAGCTGCACGAGGCCGTGTGTCGCAACCTGCGGTAAAAACCCCAATTGAGACATATATTCCGAATGCACTGTATACATGGTCAACGAATGCTCCTAAAACTCGAATGATAGCATATCCCACGTCTTAATTGGAAAACTCTACATTCAGAATAAGGCTCGATTCGAAATATCCAAATGGAATATGTGTTTATGTGACCCGTATCAAATTTGGAATATTGTCATATTCGGAATAATAGGGGAAAATTTGTATGCATGTAAACATAGTCATTGTTGCTTTTTCAGCCCCATGCCCACTTACACGTCAGTTTTTCTTCGCAAATAAATTGGTCGTAGTTGAACCTTGTTGCTTTTCATTTCCCTGGGGTGAAAAAAGAAAAGACATTACGGGATTTAAATTTAACCCCTGGCTCCAAAACAGGTGTCAGTGGACAGCAGAGCTGATCACCTGACTTGATAGATACCAGTCTGCAGGTGCCTTAATAATTCAATAGGAGTTCTATTCGCAATCACAATATCAGTGCTCGCTGAGCCGTTTGTAGACTATCCCTGAGGCCTCAATAGTTATTAAAGACAGAAATTATATATTCATAACACAGGATATTGCTGCTTGTTTATTTATAGCTTGCTTCCATTTTTCAGTGGTATTTTGTCAGTCGACTTCCAAGCTATCTACCTTGCTTTGCCTCGGGCCATATATATATCTCTCCCTCCCCAACTCCCCCAAAAAGGGGAAAAAACCTCAGGAATGTCTAAATTGAAAGTGCGCTTTTTCCATTATTTTCAGGTTCGACCACAGCCAAGCTATTTCCTTGTTTGCTTGTGCCCAGACTTTGCAATGAGGATGTCTCTTTCTTTCACTGCCTTACAGACGCCTTGTTTGGTTCAGCTGCTGTCAAGGGACTGCAGAGGATTGTGGAGAGCGTGGCTCTAACATTGTTCGCTGTAGTCAGGGGCTCCCAAGGACAAGATGATATTATCACACTCAGGCAGATGTGTGTTTGTGTGAGTGTGTGCACAACTTTGTGTTTCCTGTTATGCTTTTTAGATGAAAATATGTAAAATATTTTTTTATTGAAGCAGCAAAGATTTGACATACAAAATATGCAAAATGAATACAAATAAAGGAAAAACGTCTTGTGGTTTCCAAAAAACGAGCGCAATTTCTGTTTTTTGGTGACAAAATTTACTTTGCATCTCTGTACTTTGTCCTTTGCTGTGTCTTTGTTTACCCCACCGGAACACAGGCATCCTGCTGGACACACAGTCAGTCTATCATCCCAAAATGTCAGCGCCAATGAGCTGTGGCAATAAGCTCCATGCAAGCCAACAACCAGAATCCCCCAATGAGCCAAAAAGCGACTTTCACACATTTAACAGAACCCCCCCACATTAGAGATATTCTATCCCCTTTCCCTTTCCAAAAAGCTGTTGTCACAGCACATTTGCTCCCACTTAGCACTCAATATTCACATAGAGACAGTGAAATCCTTGTTTTTCAGAGTGATTAACAGGAGGGGAAGGGAAAAAAACATTTCCTAAAAAAATGGCTGCCTTCCAAAAGACATTTGTCTTCATTTGTCAAAGGTGAGCCACTCTGTTCCGCTGTGCAGGGTAGTTTGACTCAGAGAGCAGTAAGTTGGCTCAGTATTGACGAGTCAATCAGCAAAGGTCAGCAGGTTTAAGGGAAGTGGGACACCTGAGCGGGACTTAATCTCCTTCGTCCTTTAAGTGAAGGATTTTGGATGAATAAGCAGGTGCTGGAAAGCTATTACCTACCCACCTCCCTGGTTTGTCATCAGCCAAGGGCAGAAGGGCCTGGAGAAATGCCAACTACGTCTACGAACAAACACACACTCACATTTGCAGGAGAGCCAGAAGTTGGCACCTGCCATTTTGACACTCTGATAGGAATCTAATGGAACCTCCCTCTGCTCCTTTACCTCTCCTCTCCTACTAACACCCTCTCCCCAGAGACATGAACAAATCAAAGTAATGGGTGTACAGCTGCAGCCTGTGTCCTCCGCTGGATAGCTGACATAATTGCCCCCCCCTGCTTAATGGAGACAGCGTGCACATCTGACATCCACATAAGTGCACCAATTCCCTAAGTGACATGACAGTGTTTACGACTCCACTGGCCTCAAGAGTGCTGGAAGTTTCCAAATTTGTAGTCAATTGAACAGTAGTTTACAGATGACTGCACTGTGTCCAGTAACATCCATGAGATGTCTGAATTTATGAGGAAAGGCAAATGTCTGAAAGAGGGTTACAAGTTAGACAGAGATCAGCAAGGCAGTCCACATTTTATAAAGTTGTGGACTTTATAAAGAGGTATAATCAATTACAGAGATGTTGAACATGAAATAACATGACTGGCCAAGATTGAACAACCTTCAAAATGGGAAGCATGGAGGAACAGAAAAGGGTGACGTGTGTTTGTTAAAACCAAAATGTTCCAAGTGAAATGTGACAGCAGGAGGGATCTCATCAAGTGTCTCCATCGTGGCTGCCAGTGGCAAAAAGTTAATAAAAACATCATTGGTTGAACTCTGTATGACATAAGCTGCTCTCTTGAACTGCTAGACAAATGGGTTCCACACACACATTTTCTTGGCTGTCACAGATGTGGAGGTCAGGAGAGCCAGGGTCAAAATGAGAGTCTGGAGAGGGGGTTTGTTTTCCACTTGTCAGTCTAACCTTGGTGATGTCAGTTCATCCCCAGTGGATTCCTTAGAGTAAACCTACACTTTAACTTATCAACAGTCCCAGGAATAATAGTAGTAGATCGCACCCTGGAAGAGCAAACATCAGGACAATGAAGCATTTCATAATCCTGGCAATCAACCTATAAAAATCTATTTTTTCTGATTTTGTTTTAGTGCTCAGTACAACCCCAAATCCTCAAATTTCCTGCAGCTCAATGTTGATGTTTGAGTTGAACTTGAATGTAGAAACATTCTTTTGGTAGCTATGCTCTTCAGCACAATAGAAAATCATCCACTTTCCATTCTTTCTTTCATACATCTCAACTTCTAGCACAGTGGTGCTTTGAGCTAACAAGCTCACAAGGACAATGCTAACATTATGATATTTAGCAGGTGTAATGTTTACCACGTTCACAATCTTAGTTTAGTGTAGTACAGCTGAAGCTGATGGGAATGTCATTAGTTTTGCAGGTATTTTGTCATAAACCAAAGTAATGGACACATTTAAACTTTGGCCTGATGGTGGCGCTAGATAAAAATTTAAGAGATCATTAAAGTTATAGCATTTCATCCTGAGGGGGACATGAATGGCAGTGCCAAATTTCATGGCTATCCATCTAATAATTTCACCACAAATGCCAACTTCAAAGTCAGTAGGATACATCGTCTGGGAGCCATGAATGTCTGTACAAAATCTATTTATAGCTGTTGAGATATTTTACTGGATACTTGCTGCTGGCTTGCTGCTAGAGGAAAAGTCAGGGGATCACCAAAGTCATTGGGATTCATTCTCTAGGTACCATAGATATCTGTACAAAACTTCATGGCAATCCAACCAGTAGTTAGTAGTTGAGATATTTCAGTCTCTACCAAAGTGGTGGACTGCCCGACCGAGAGCCACACTGACATTGCCAGTACAAAAGACACAAAACCTGGACGTTTCACTACATTACTTTATCTTCATTGTGAATATTCCTTTGCTGCAGTTACTTTTATTGTACATTAACAATACATTTACGTGCAGCCTTTGTACCTCTGAAAAGAGCAGACTTCCACGTTTTTGCAGAGATGTCATTTTCTTATACTTCACACTTTCTTTTTTGAAGTGACAAAAACACAGAACCTAAAAGCACACAAAACTCTCCCATTAGCTTCCTATGGACCAAGCGCTCATCGGATAAGAGAAAGAAACTGCTGAATGATTAAGCAATGTTGCCAAAGCAATATCTATAATTACGACAAGGTGCCAGTGGAGAATGAACCCTGAGCTTGGCTCCTCCTGGCAAGCAATTAAGATTGAGGCAGACAAATCACTGTGTTAGAGCTTTGACTGAAGACGGGGCCAAATGCCCAGCTGATGTTGTTATGGCTTTCAAGCCGAGCGCATTTTACTGACAGTAAATAGTTTTGTCAGCCGCTTTTGTTTGTTTTACAGATTTAGCCGTTAGTATCACTGAGCATACTCCAATGGCAGATGCTTGTGATTAGGAGGCAAATTTATGAGGAATGTTGTAGTATGCAAACATCAGCAGTCATGAGCCAGTAAATTAGGTGTAGAAAATGGATGTTAAGAGCTATTTTCTACAAATTACTTACAAGTAGTTTTCTTCCTATAAACTGTCCTTTTGGTCACTTCAACTATCTTTTCTTTGCCCAAAAGGACCCGAACTTCGGAAGGGCTATTTAAGATTAGTTACTTCCGTCTTTTACATGTTCTCTTTCAGTGTTATTGTTGTGGTATTTAGTAACGGATCTGCATAACCTAATTTTTACAGAAAGTTGTGACAAAGGAATTATTGCTGGGCGATATATCTGATATATTTGAATATCATAAACGTGGGGAGACGACAGTTTCACAAGGAGGGACTCACACGAACTCATGCATTAACATGCACTAACATGCATGCATGGCCGGACCGTCTAGCTAAAACAAAGAACCGAGAAGCTCGGAGTACAGCACACACAGAGGGAGTGTGACTTCATTCTCTGCTCAGTACACCATTACTCCACTATATATTCACATGGCAAATAGTTGTTTGATGCTATATTAATGTTCTAAATCTCATATATAGCACCTTTAAAGTATAATTAATTAAGCTCCAATGCAAGAACTAAAATACTAATACTAATACACTGCACTTGGACTGTGATTAAAGCAGCAACATCACTGCAAATAATGAAAGAATGACCAGTGTAATCAAAAGTGCAGCACAAATACAAACACTAAGCATCTTTCTCTGCAACCAGGTAGGTCCTTTTTTTAATAAATTTTTTACAACAAATACAGTACACCATGTTGGAGGTTTGTTTGGGATGTCTCTGGAAAAGGGATTTAGCTGCCTGACTGAGGCCGTCTCTGGTGGTCTTCCTTCCTGCTGTTTACTTGACCTCATCAGGTCTGGATACACATGAAGACCAAGAAGACTAATCAGTGCACAAGTCACCTCCTCTGGGTGAAACAAAACGGCCAATAATAAACATAATGGCCAAAAAGTGCAATGGCCCTGAGCAGGTTCTATTTAGTGATCTTGTTGTAAACTCCCTATTCACACACAGCTGCACTTGAATTACCTTCCTTGAAAATAAATACCAGATAAGATCAAACAGGACCAAGTATATCGCTAGCATAAGCTATTAGTGCTGGACACAAACCATGTTGTGCACAACACTTACTGTAATCAAGCAACGCTTCCTCTGAAACATCCTTTTAAAGAATAGAATTACAGACTTCCTAAATTACATTTAGATATGCTCAGCAAAACAGTAGGCATACTAGTGTTTTTCAAATATAACTGCACAAGTTAAAAAGCACACAGATACAGGATACCTGTCTTCAGATCAGCTCAGTGTGAATGTGTATGTGTATGTGTGCATATGTGCGTGTTAATATTATATGCATAGCTATTGATATTAAATTTAATAAGGAATTTACATTTCAGATAGAGAGCACGTCTTCAGTAAAATGTGTTGATCCACAAACCACAATTTCCTCTGTAAGTGTTAAACATGTAAGAAAATGTAAACCTCGGAATAAACTAAAAATTCTTCAGGCACTCTGCCTAATTGGTCCCTCTACGATATTTTCTTACAGATCCCTTGAAAATTTGTTGATATTAATATTTTATGAGCAAGATTTTGCAGACTCTGGCCAACTTTTGGAAATAAATGAGCTGAGATGAGGTTCCTCAAGATCCCCTGCCAGCACTCGCAGCTAATGTACTGCAGTATGTATCACTAGTATGACCTGTACACTGCGTGTATATAGTTTGGATGGATGAGCATTGCTTTAGTGTGCGTGTCTGTCTATTTCCAAGCAGTCTTTGAATAAACTCCCTCAGATGTACTTTTAACTGCACTTTGCACAGGGAGGAAAAGACTTCAACTCATGCTCCCCTGGTGACAGTATAGGGGATTAATATAATGTATGCACAGCCTGTCCTCTCTCAAAACTCCTGCGGTGAAAAAGACCAGCTTCATTGGCTTGAAGTGGGAAATAGGCATCTGAATGGAGACAAGAGACTAGAAGCCTGTTTGATCTTTATGGAGTTGATCACTCAAATCATTAAATGTTAAAACAATTTAAGAGAAAGATCTTGTCTTTTCATTGTCAGAAGTAGATTCTTTCCCTGTGTATGCACTAAATCATTAATATGACTTTGGAAGGTTGATTTTGTCCAAAGGGAGCATGCCAGGATTTTCCGTAATATAAAATCTCAGCCAAAATAGACAAGTGTCTCCTATTATTACTACTATATTCAGGCACCATGGTGATTTAATTTACCTCAATCCAGGGCACCATTCTAGTAGTTTTCACCACTTTACAGTGATAAATATCAATTTAGAATTTAAGGCTTTATTTTTTTTTTTCTTTAAAGATTTTCTGCAGACCTGTTCCAGGTTGTTCACCATCTGCATGGCCATTTTGAAGGTTTCTTTGCTCAATAGTCTGTCAGAATCAAAAGGTGAAGGTGTGCCTGTCAGCGCACATAGCTGTCGTCAGACATGTGGTAAGCTCAACTCACTGCACTTCTGGGAACAATAAAGCCATTCAGAGTTGCTTCTAAAATTACAAACATCATGAGGCAATTATCAATTTCCTGACAATCTCAGATGAAACATGCGTCATCCAGACAGGACTTATGACTGCTGATAAAAAAAAAAAAAAACCACCATCTTAGGTTAGATTACATTCAGTGTGACAATCTAAGGGGTTTCTTTTTCTCTGACACAGATCTGATTTGTCCACTTTATACAGACCGAGATAACAAACCAGCATTAAAAACAAAACACTGATATGAAATCCAAACATAAATCTAAGAGCAGAATTTAGCCAGGCTTTTTGCAGCAATATCTAAAGTACTGAAAGGTGACAAACAGAGTTTTGTATGTTAAAAACGTGTGTATAGGATGTTTTGGGTAACTGCTTCTCTAAAACTCCTCTTAGCCCCCTCACTCACTCTTTTTCAAGGTCAACTGTCACAGGTGCCGCTACAATTCAGGCTGTAATAATTGAAATGCTGTGATAAGACAGACCTCATTTTCATTTGGTATCAAGGGAAAACTTTGGTTTATTACAACCTGGGTTTTATTTTCGTAGCTTTGCACATTGGTTCTATCAGGTTATGATAACAGTGTACTTTCCAAAGTAATTGATGAGTTCTTGGAAGTTGGCAACTTGCTAAAAATAGGTCCAATGGGGAAACAAGGTCAGACGATCAAATAGGTTTATCAATTTATTTGGAAGAGAAACCAAAGGCTAACGGTAGAATTAGAACCCAAACTGTCGGTTGTAAACATACATCACAGCTTACAGCCTGATTTCCTGGTTAAATATTGACCTAATGTACTTGCCATATACTTGTGCACACTCACAGTTTTGCTGCGCAATGAGATACCATCAGCGACATTATGTGTACACTCACTTTTGGTTTTACCTCAGAATAAAGCGAATGCTAATCTGGTTAAACTGTTTAAATAAAACTGTATCAAATCACCACTTGTTTGTTGCCCCTTTGAACCCATTTTTATGTTGCTAGCAATTACTTTGGTGAGTACAATGTTATCATAACTGATTAAATATAATTTGATATCAAGATAATAGACAATTCAATCACGCCCCTAGTTACACCTGATATTTACATGCATTTTTGTATCCTGCAGTCTTCCCACATCAGGATTGGGTTTTTTCACAGCAAGAGTAGATAATTTGCAGGTCTCTCTTTTGTCAACAAAATCAGCATGTAGGTGACATTACGAGGTGACGTTCAAAGGTTACTGTACAACATGTACTATTCCTTCACTGCACAAGAGGTCAGCTCTCTAGTGGGAGGTTCAGTAATTTGAAATACCACAGTGACATTTCTACCCCAAGGGCAGGCACCATGAAAAATGTAAACAGGGTATGGACTGCAGTTACATGTGGCTGACATTATTTGAGTCACACTGGAGTTTCACATTTCACTGGCACATGCAGTTCCTGATCCAGATCAGATAACCAGCTACATGTAGTCAAATGTTCCTTAATTATTCTGCTATTTTCACTAACAACAATTAAAAAAGTTTCTCTGTTTTAATATTATATGACCAACTCAAGAATAGTGTTATGGCAAATACCAAACATATTAAAATGTTTCAGTAATGATTACGAGTGATCATCGAGGTAAAAGGGAGACAAATGTGCGAGATGGAGGGAAGAAATCTGCATTAGAAATGGACGAAAGCCAGGAGGGAAAAATAGCAACTCAGGGGGCAAAGAAAGCATAAACACAGGAAATTATTCATAGACTGAAAGTTGTGTTATATTCGCAGGCTTGGCACAAACACCGAACGAACACGACTGAACACTCATACACACACACACACACACACGCACACACACACACACACACACACACACACACGAATACAGTCCACACTTGCTTGGCTTTGTGCACCGTGTTCGGGAGACACATCTCTAGAGTGCGGTGCAGTCTTCCACTGTGCTCAATATTGCATGAGCCTCCACTAAAGTTGAACCCTGCCTTTTGTTTTAGTTAAGCAGCAAAATAAATAGAGCATAGCCACAGCATCATAGGGACAATTAAATAAACAGCAGCACAGGGTTTTAGGAGATATTGTTGTGCTAATCACTCGCTGCACTGAGAGCAGTGTGCTGTGGTACAATTAAATCACAGCCATTTATTAAACTGTAAACTAAAGCCTGGGAAAAAAGGAGATGGGGATTAGGGAAATATTTTCTTTCTAAATGTGTAACATGGGCACTGAGCATGCATCACTGTAAAATGTCAAAGAGATTGTGTAGGTGTGTGTCTGTGTGTGAGAGAGAGAGAGAGAGAGAGAGAGAGAGAGAGAGAGAGAGAGAGAGAGAGAGAGAGATGATGGCACTTCTCAAGCTCAAGACAGCACAAGGGATATTTGAAATAATAACTGATGCAAAACACCGGATTTGAAAAGGGATTTATTCGGTTCTGCATCACAACTGGTGAGTCAGCCTTTATTCCATAAACCAAAGCTTATCTGCCTGTTAGGATGGGTATGATAATACTGTACCAAAGAATAGATAGGATTGGAGAGAGGGTGACTTCACACACACACACACACACACACACACACACACACACACACTTATGTGGGTGTGTCATCTTTGTTTCTCTGCAGACATACATACACTGCATATAGCAATATCATGATAAAAAGGAATCAATGTAATTTGTGATATGACTGAGGCTATAGATGACCTGTTTTTAATAGAGCATAATGTGCACACTGCTCCCAAAATTACATTAGACAGCAGAGAAAATGGATGAAAGAGACCACCAGCCATTAGCTACTAACCCACTCATTTGGCAATCAGCTATGTACTGTAATGTGATGCAATACCAGGGTGTAAAATGTTGAAAGGGTTGCCAGTGCTTTGGCCTAAATGCTAACGTCAGCATGCTAACATGCTCACAATGACAATGCTAACATACTAATGTGAAGCAGGTTTACCATGTTAACCACCTTGGTTTAGCATGTTAGCATGCTAACATTTGCTAATTAGCACTAAAAACAAAGTACAGCTAAGGCTGAAGGGAGTGTCAATAGTTTTGCATAAACACAAGTATTGGACTAACTAAAATTTTGACTTTATGATGGCGCTAATCACCAAAGTGATCACAATACATCCAGAGGTGAACATGAATGTCTGGACCAAATTTCATGGCAATCCATCCAATAGTTGTTGAGACACTTCACTCAAAACCACAAAAGTCAATCTTATGGTGGTGCTAGAGGAAAAGTCAGGCAACAACCAAAGTGAGTAGGATTCATCCTCTGGGGACCATGAATGTCTGGCGTTACCATGGCTAAAAAGATCATTTTAGTGACAGAATGATACACAAGCGCTTAATATAAAGTTAATAAAATCACAAATTATTGGTGACACCTACTTATTAAGCAGTGAGGCTGAGTTCTTGCACTGTTGTATACAGAAAACAATACTGTGTCAATCTGCATTAATATTCCAGGTCTTCAGAAAGCGTCCTCAATTAAAGTGATGTCAGGGAATGTGTCTTTGGTTTATTACTCTGACAAGTGACAACACTCCACCACAATTAGCCATCCATTCACTCAGATATATATCGTTTCCATTATTTGATTGCATTTGCTTTAAAGCAGATGCAACAAGTACATAATTATGGCTGTAATTAAGCTGCAAAAAAACACAAGCCCTGCCACATGAGCACCTTTGAAACAATGAGTGCTCGATTCATTAGCATCTGCTGTAAGCTTATTAATCATCTAACAGGCAATTAGCAAGCTGTTACCATTGGCGGCTGGTATGTAAATATATTCCTGGGTTAATTTCTTCCTCAGATAATAAAGGAAACATTATGAAAATGAGCTCTGCCACTATGTAAATGATCTATGCTGTTAATTGCACTGCACTGTTTCAACTTGGATCGGCAAATGGCAGTGTGATGGGCTGGCACGGAGGTTATATGCCAGGCTGCCGGGCGAATGAAACTGGTAGGCATCACACTGCAGCCTGCATGACAATTTATGGGGTGTTCAAATGCCTTTCGCCAGCCCTTCTGTCAAATAGATAATAAACCTTGGCTAGCAGAGGTGGGCCCAGAGGGACTGGCCATGTGTGAAAGAGTGGGGGAGTAAAAGCAATATGTGGAGAAAAAAAAGAAGACACTGTGTGTGTGTGTGTGTGTGTGTGTGTGTGTGTGTGTGTGTGTGTGTGTGTGTGTGCATGTGTTTCTAGTCCTCAAACGCACCAAATGAGTCCACTCCACATACTCACACCACCAGCATATATTACACCCAAGATAGTTATTGGGAAAATGACAAAAACAGCTAGAAAATACCTAACCGTGGTAACTCACACATAATACGCCCTATTTTCCATTAACAAATTAGTCTTCACTGCACATGTGCACATGTCCCATGCCACACTAACAGGATATCAAGCCATGCTGAGAGGATTTTCTGGCAATCTACTGCTGAATTCACAGCAAAACAGCACTAATGACACTCCGGCCCGACATCCATCATGGCAATGTTCATAAAGCCTGTGCCAACATGTAGCTTCCCTTTGGCCCTTGGTGCTAATCTATGCAGTGCAGGCGCGGAGAAGCCATTACAGCTCTGAATACATGATGAGGCTCACAGCTAATACTCCTCTCCACACCGGGGGGAGGTTGGAGGACGAGAGGCAATATAATTGAGGCCAGGAGGCAGATTGTGATCTATTGACATTAAGCTAGGGCTCTTAATCTGACAGTTGTCCCCTCAGAGATGTTGACAGAGAGCTGGGTGGGCAGACACAGACTTTTGCATGGATGCACGCCACGAAGCCATGACTGTAATATTCACAAGCCCACCCGTCACCCCACCCCCCTGGTGTCAGTCGTCTTTGTGTTTAACACGAATACATCAGGAGACTGTTGACTGTGCATCTAAGAACAAAAGACAAATGGATGAGCAAAAACTTTCACATATGTATTAGCTTCCAGTGCTACACTGAGATGAGTAAAAATGTACCCTTACTGGAAAATGCACAGAAAATTTCTGCGTGGAGTTGTTCTTTTTCATATTGGGTTTGCTGTAGAGATCAGTAGATCTACAGTAGCTCTAACTGCTTGTCTCTTAGATTATCCTTCCAAAATCACAGAATCCTAGAAAACCTTATGGCACAGGGTAAGTACTAGGGCTGTCACTTTTTATTTTAAATAAAAAATTTTGTTTGAACAGTAATGACCTGTTTGAATTCAAAATTTACAGTCTTTAAGTGCAGCAGTGCCTTGTGGTCCAGCACAGGCCCTTCTTAAAATTCACTATCAGCTTGACCTATTGCATGCCCTGTTGACCTATCACTAAACTAATAAATAAAAATGGAGGACACTAGCAAGCAGGATTGGATAATTATGACACCAAAGCATAAGAGAAGCAGTGTGTGGAAGTATTTTGGGTTTCACACCGTAGACGGCAAACTTACAAAAATAAGGCTTTTGGCCAACTTTGTAAAAAGCAACTGCCTTACTCTACGACAACAACAAATCTGAGGACTCACCTGCTAGCTTTCTACCCAAGTGAGGCAACGTCGACTGTCAACAGGAGCCTCGCCAGAATCTCATAAAAATCATCGAGAAGATAGCAAGACCTATAACCAAGGACATGGGGGCAATGATTGATTAGCTGATCAACAAAAAATGAATCTGCATTAATTCATCAGCATATTTTTAATAATGAATTAATTGTTTTAGTCACTTTTCAAGCAAAAAAATGGCAAACATTTTGTGGTACCAGCTTCTCAAACATTAACATTTAATAGTAAATAAAATATCTTGTGGTTTTGGACTGTTGGTTAGACAAAAGACGACATCTGAACACGTCACTGGGGCTCTGGGAAGCATTTTGCGCTATTTTCTAAACTTATAATTAATAAACAACATTATTCATAAATTAATCAAGAAAATAATCCACAGTTTAATTGATAATGAAAATAATCATTAGCAGCCCTAATCCACTTAAAAAATTGTGATGGGAATTTGTTTTTTTAACCTTTTTTCTGACATTTTAACGATAAATCAAGAAAATTAACAAATTAATCGATTATGAAAGTAGTTTTTGGTTGCAGCCCTACATATGAATAAAGGTCATGCTGTAATAAAATGGGTGTATCATACTCATACAATCATATAGTATACATACTATACACACACACTGGTTACTGATCAGACGCACTTTGCACAGACACACGCACACACACACACACACACACACACACACACACAGATACTGTACGCACACAGTGTGAAATTCTTTAATTCCTAAATTTCACACACACTGCTGTGTGACAGAAAAAAAAAAAACACACACACACTCTCACACAAACCGCTCTCCTGTCTGTGGTGTGCAGCCAATTAGATGATGTTGGTGAGTCACATGCTAAATGGCTTCACCACTTAAGTGGCCATGTCTGCACTGCACTGTCTTGGGTGTGCCGGGCAGTGATGTGTGGCCCAATCAGCAGCAACATGGAGCCCTTGTATATTTAAATATGCGTGACTACAGGACATGTTATTCTCCCCACATGTTCTCTGGTCTGCCTGTAGAGCGTACTGATTTATTGACGCTCAGTGACATGGGGAGGAGATAGCAGATAGCATAGCGGGAATCCAATGCACCACAACTGATGTGAAAAGCAGCCCAGCGTCTGAAATCATTTGCAGTTGCACTCCCAAGGCTCCAGTGATTTAAAGAGACATACTTCAGAGGGCCTCGGTGCCTGGCGGGGAAATGTAGTCACATCACATTAGAACCAAAGACATGCAAATAAATGCGGCCAGTGGAATAAATCCAGGCACATCACTGTTTCAAGGTTTCATTTTGAGTCCAAGATACTTCATAGTGGGCTATTGAGTTTCATTTTGCACAGCCCTCACGCCTACATCACAGCATGTTTGAACATCACTTAATGGCACAAGTACCTTGAACTGTCAGGCTGAACCAGTCCACAGGAAAAAATTCCCCACGTATCTAAAAACAGGCTCATTTGTGACAGCCACATTGACGGAAACTTCGACCTCTCCTTTTAAAACCCTCTACCGTGCAATCAATGTGGAGTTTGAGTAATGCCAGGCCCATTAGAGCCAACCAAATTGCTGCGGGAGGCAGGGAAAGAGTGTCATCTATTGTGGGAAACGATTGCTTAATATAGCAGCAGGAGCTTGAAGGAGTGCTTACCAGAGCACAATCCACTAAAATCAATAGCAACAGTCAGGCTATATTGTTTCAAACGAGGAAAAAAGTGCGGCTACGATAAAAAGCACTCAATATTGGTGTCTGGGCTGGTGAGACGCTGAGTCAGGAGTCAGGAGTAAGTAATGCAGAGCTGGAGGGAAAGATGAAGGGAGGAGAAGAGGGATGCAGGGGGAGAAACACAGTGAGAAAGCTCCATCCATCCTGAAGGTCAATAAACTTTTCAGGTTACAGAGAGATTTCATCCACCCCACCCATCGATTTTCTATTATAAAATTAATGAGCTGATGTTTTGAATTATTTTGGATTTTGTTTACATATTTTCAGTTTAGATGGGAAGGTTGACATGAAATAGTACTGCAGCATTACAGGAACTCCCAATGACAGGACTAGAACATGTAACAGCGCAGGCCATTTTATCTAATGTGTTGTATATTGTTCATGTCTTGAAATAAAAGTCAGAAACTCCATACAGTTTACTCTGTTAACAACTGCAATCCAGTCTTTCTTCCTTTTTTTTTGGTATTTTAAAGAAGTACTTATCAAGGTTGTCTGGGTCTACATATTTAAATGACAAAATAGGTCAATTGTCAGTGCCTTTCACAACATTTACATTTTCTGATCTGCCACCAATATGGTTGAAGAATGCTAAAACTTGCATTAATTGATTTTTTTTTTTGGCCACTTGAGGGCAAAACAACAAACTGTAAACACAACACTGACATATAGCGCAAATTTTAACCAAATCTTCATAAAATCTGCAAAAGAAAATGCGAATTTATGCAAGTTTCCATCCACTATTGTTATGTGAAGAAGTTGGTCCATCAAGATAAGCAGTAGGTGGCGCTAATGCTGCAGTCAGGTGCCATTATACTGTACCACTGTAGAAGAAGAGGGCGCAACGAGATGACGTAGTTAAAAGAGAGCCAGTCAAACCTCAAATGGTGGAAAAAAATGTAGCAAACATGATGGAAATATGGCATTTATGTCCGTTTCATGTATTCATGTATTAATTTGCAGAAGGTTATAGTCTCCTCTTCGCTCTCCACACAGATCTGATGTTTTTGTCTGCCGACATTTTTCGTCGTTTAATCTGCATCTGTTTACATCGCACTGTCGCATTTTCTTTTTAATCGATAACTTCTCCGTCCTCCCCCAAGCGATATGTCTTCTTTTTTTGTGATATGTCTTTTTTCTATGCGCAAATAGAAAAAGTGCATAAAAATTGGTGGATGGAAATCCACCTATTGGTGACCTGGCCTTCTCTCTAAGAGGTTTTGCTGTAATACACGCTACTTCTTCATTTGCTATACTGAAAGTGCTAGTACAACCACAAGAGGTTGCTTGTCAGAAAAACGTAAACACATGTTGTTTATAATCTTTAAACTGCTGTTTTTTAGATGAAGATAGTCTTGTTGCTCCAGCAGAATTGTAGCCAGGACCTTCAGTTGTAAGTTTTAGTCTAATTTATCAATATGTTATTCCAATATTCCTCAGGTATGTTTATATCTGACTCTCTTTCTCATTTCGTTTAGATATAGACATGTTGCTTAATTAATGATTAATAATTTTAATTAATGGTAAAAGAAACTAGCATTCCACCCACAAACCACAGTTTCATTGTGATTCCCTCGTCCTGGGCTCACACAGCCTGCTGGTGTGTTTTGACTGAAGGAGAATGTCTCTTTGAGCTCCAGCCTTGAGTCCAGCTCACCTCATCAGTATGTATGTGCCCTCTTCATCCCCCCACAACAACAGAGGCACCGGGATAAGGGCGTGAACGGGATCCCTCAATAAAACAGGGCTGGATGGGGCCTTGTGAAGCCACATTCCCTTCATTCTGGACCTGATATTTGTTGAGCGCAGGCAGCAGACTCTTCAAAGGCAGGGAACATTCCTGCAGGCCTCCTCAGATCTGAGACTAGGCTGCCCTCACTGCCCCTACCATACACACACACAGTACTTTCAATCCCTTATTTTGTCTGCTGACCTCTCAGAGCAGATCAGGAAAAAGGTCATTAGTGTGCATCATGTATGTGTGTCATTGTTTACCAATATGTTACTCACTCAATAATTCAGCATTAACATTTAAGGATTTCTGCAAATGTCTGTCAGTAAATCAAATCATTGCCAGTGTGCAGCTGTGCATCTTCACACAATTGTTAATGTTGTAGTTACTGACTCTGTCATTTGCTACCATGAAGCAACCAACATGTTAATGATTTTAGTGGCTGCAGTGTTTCAGCACCTATAGGGCTATATCTACACATATAGAAAGACGATTGTTTCACCACTGAGCTACAGTATTTACATGGAAGACATGAAAACAGTGGCCATCACCTGTTCTTTCTTCAGTGACACATCATTATACTGTATGTTCAGTTTATTCAGGTTTGTACCTGTTTACAATCAAGATGAGGTTCAGCCTTTGCAGTTGTCTGTTACTGTGTAAAAGAAAGAAATCAGTAAGCATACTGTACATTACACACAAACAAAATCAACTTAAATTAAAAAAAAACTTTTAGCAGAAATACTAACATTATAAAAATACTTAGGGGAGCACTAGCATTAAGGGAGACACAATGTAAAAACTGTAAAAGACTGAATACAAAAAATGACCTGGTTCCACCTTCTCTGTTCTTTGTCTTATTTTATAGTAAATTGAATATATTTTAGACTATTTAGACTGTCAGACAGAGCGAACAAAACTGTAGGAAACTGTGAGGGGATATTTTACTTTTGTATGAAATGATCAATTGACAGATTGAGATTAAAAATAATTAGTTAGTTATAGCTGTATTTAATTTCTAAAGCACAATAAATAAACACAAGTTACCTAAAGTGGCAAGAATCTGAACCTTAACATGGCTCACAAAAGGTATCCATTGTTGGATATTAATTGATAACTACATAAATTGTAAATATATGAGCTGTAACTGTTATGTTTCTTTTGAGACTTAAAAACTGTGTGTGTGTTAGGGCAAAGACTAATAGTGACCAGAGACTAGACTAACAACAAATACACAAAATAAAATGCATTAGAACATGAATTCCCATCAGTAGAAACTTGTCTTACAAAGTAATCTGTAAGACAATGCTGTTTGTACCTTTTTCCCTTTTAAGGAAGGATTTCCTTACAGGAGGTGCTAGCAGCCTGCGTCTCCCAGAGGTGTTACATGACTAAATTCATCCCTGTTGAGTAAGAATACATTCTTGAATGTCATCTGAGTAATTTTCCACTTTTCATCATTGTATCCACTTCAATCATCACAGACTAATTAATATTTAACCAGATACTGTAGCTGTACAGTAACAGTGACAGGTGTACATTAATTTTCTGAGAAGAAAATCAGTGCATAGCCTGAAGGTGCGTAACTACATGCTGCTCACTGTAAGCAGATTAGCAGTAGTTCTGCCTGTGCATGGAGACAGCACTAACAGCATATTAGCCCTGTTGCTTTGTTTACCTCAGGGCTTAGCTTTCCTGGAGGCTACTAAATTAGCATTAGCAGTGCAGAAATACACAATTAAGCCCAGTCTGCTCCATGTCACAGGCAGATCTACACCATGCAAAGTCATGCTAATTGGCTCAGCACTAAGCCTGTTTGAAGTGTGCTAGGTAGGGGCACTGGCTTATGACTGATACACAAATCTGGCCTCATCAAAGGGATGCCCAGGCAGCCTAACCTTCGCTTTAGTCAGTGATGGATTCATTCAGGAGCTACTCTACTGTTGATTATTGAGGATTCTCAATGAGGCAGCAAAATTGTGTTTCAAAATCACAGCTGAAGAAATTTGCATGAGGGAATGAATGAGAAACACCCTCCCCTCCCTGAACAACAACTGCCAAAGTATCTTTAAGGAAGGCACAAAACCTCTGATCACTCCGGTGGAGCTTCCAGATATTTCAGAATCTGCTTCTGTATGACTGCCTCTTTGCAGCCTCTTCACCTGCTAAATTTGGATATTACTTTCAGAATTTTTCAGGGAGGGCGATAAATCAGAATTTATTTGAAAGTGATGATGTGTACAGGTGTGAATATGGAGAGAAGAAACTCTTGCTTGATCTCCTCTTGTCTGCCAACAGGCTCCCTTTCCAGGAATATATTAGCATTCCTGCAGCGCACACAAATCCCAGTACTCCATGTTGGGTCAGAGAAATCAAAGCGGTGCACATGTGAGGAATATCAGAGAGAGGACGCATAGATTAGTGCCCACGTGTTGTATCGCTAATTAAAGAATAAGAGGGAAAATGGTGCTTGGCTGCTCTCTAAGGATATGCTGCTGTCAAGTGATTGGCTTCAGGTAATCAATAGGCTCCCTGGGTGGGAGAGGCTGTGAGATGGGACCATCAGTGTTGAATTTTGAATACAAATAAATTGGCTTCACATTGAAGATCTGAGTTTGTTTGTTTTTTTAAATCTATAATGATAAGAGGGATAATGATTAGAGCCACGTGTTTCCAAAAATGGCAATTCTTCTTTATGACCACAGTCATGCAGGATCCTTGACCGTCAGGAATGAGTAAAGACTGGCTTGTATCTATCCTTACGGCAAAATCCATGTTTAAATATTGTTTGTGAATTCAAACTATTATCTTGCTTATAAATGCAAATTTGGAGAACAGCTCCTACACAAATCATCATTCTCTCTTCAAGGAATACGACAACCTCTCCTTCGCTCAGAAAAAGTTACAGAAATGAGGTGCAACAGGTTCAAGTATTCATTAACTCCACTTTATCCCTATTCTGATTGTTGCTGCTTTTCTTGCTTTTATCAAATGAACCTTTTATTGTATTCTGTATTGTGTGTAGCACATGTCTTGAATTGTCTTATTGTGTCTTAATTAGGTATATACTTTATGTTTCTATGCTGCCTTGCTGCAAAAAAAGATTTTCCTCTTTGGGGACAGTAAAGATCTGAACTGAACTCTGTGAGCTGATTTATTAATTTGAGTATCATTCAGTCACAAAAGCTGTATCACAACTTTCTTATTAGTCCACATTACAAATATGGTAATATAAACCATCTATGAGCTTATCTTTCATGCGAACAGCCGATATGTACAATACTTAAAGATGCACTAATCAATATATTATATTAAAAACGGATCAAATGTGTATTGAGAAAATTGTCACTCATAATGACAAACCCACAGATAATCATCGTCCGACTCTGCAGTTCCCTTCAAATCTATGGAGCGTTTTAGTATCTTTCACCTCATTGTTTTAGTTTGCCAGCCTGCAACTTATCTAACTGTTAACTCTTACTGCTCTCATCAGCTTTGTTAACAGCCACAGCAGGCAGCTCTAAATGAATGATAACGTTGTTCCATGTCTCCTGGATGTGTAAATAGGCAGTTTTATAAGGAGATAAAATGTGAATGTTGTGTTTTCAGTTTGTACCACTGCCCCCAAGTGGCCAAAAAAATAACTATACTGTTTTAAGACTTATTGTAAAAAAAAAAAAAAAAGAAACTCAAAATATTCAGCCTGAATGGTAAGTAGGGTTGCCTTTTACTCTGTGTAGCCGCCTGACGTCTCCAGCAGGCTGTGTAGTTCACCAAAACAAGCTAATTATAGTGGTTATGCTCTTCAAAATTAGACACCTCAAAACAATTGTTCCATTATTTGATATATTTCCCACAGCTTTACATCAACCCAAAAATCCAATATGCATACAGTCTAATAGCTGTGAGATGGAAGTAGACAGCTGTGGCAGCCAAATCTGTGGATGATGGCAGGATTGTTTTGTTTACAGACCACCTACTGCAACCTCCCATGTAAGAAATGTCTGAATCCTGTCTGCAGGCATATCAAAGCCCTTCAGACACACAAGCCAGTGCCCAGGTAATACGATGGGAGCAGAGAAAGCACTCCTCATAACCTCTCCCCTCTCATATTTATCCCACAACCCCCTGCTGTGAATCTGTCCTCAGGGACGCCGGCAACAACACAGCAGGTAATTCTCCTTCACCCCCTCCTGAGTCCATCACGTCCGCGGTGCAAAACAAGCCAGTCTCCCAGCAGAATTGACCCTGATTTAAACCCAACACTTCAACCTTCTCCATCCTCTGAAGAAAGGCACTGTTTATTACCTAACATGCACTGATGACTCTGAATGAAGCTGGAAATTCTATGCAAGGCTAGACAGGAGACGAAGGGAACGGATTAGAGCGTGGGCAAGGATCGGATACAGCCTTATTTACAACTGACAATGTTTTTCTGTGGAGAAGCCAGCCTTAATTTGCTGCTTAATAACTGACTTCCACCACCATGTTCAAATCCCCCCCGAGAGGCTTTTGTGGTTTGTTCGCAAGATGTCTCCGCTGCCTGCACTGCAAATTAGCCTTTCAGAAAAGCACCTCACCTTCCGGCCACAGCTTGCAACATACAAGGTCTTTTTTTTCTTCTTCTTACTCTGTGCCTTTCTACTTCTCTCTGCCAGTAATAACCTTCAACTAACCTTTAAACCACTGTGAATAATTTAAATCCTATTTTCATATCAATGGAGGAGTCAAGCCAGGCAATTATCTTTTATCTGTGTACTTTGCTGTCGGAGCAAAGCATAATAAAGTCTTCCCAGGAGAGAAAGAGACAGAAAGAGAGAGAGAGAAAGAGAGAGAGGAAGGAGAAAACGATAAGACATAGATAGTGTACAAAAGCCATAGGCCATAAGAGCTTACTGGGGGAAGATAGGGGAGAAAGTTGAGAAAGAAAGCCAGCAAGAGAATAACATAAAGAATAGAAACAGAGAGCGTGGACACTTGTGATGCTATCTGGAAGACTCTAATGAAAAGAATGAATAATTCACTAATGAGCAGCAGATCTGTCATGGAAAGAAACACTGCTTACATCTGCACTGGTTTCCGGGAAGAGGATGTGGCGTGTGCCGCATGTGTGGTTTGGTGGCTGGTGGAAGACAGCAAAGATAAACATGACAAATTGGCAGTTCAATTAGGACTTTTGGGTCACTGTTTTCTTGGTGCGTAGCCGATGGCTCCATTCTGTGACATGCTGCTGTCGAGGCCAAAGCCAGACTGTGTTAAAGCTCATTTGTGTGACAGTGATTTAGAGTCATGTAGTAGATGGGCGCATCCCAGGGAAAAAAAATGGAAAGGGAGCATGGAGGGAAAAAAATGTGAAGAAGAAATTCCCCCTGGTACTCATTAAAATTCAGCAGTACAGCAACACCCCCCTCGCTTTGCTCTCTCTCTCTCTCTCTCTCTCTCTCTCTCTCTCTCTCTCTCTCTCTCTCTCCTCCGTCTGTTCCAACAGCCATCGTCTCGCCTTGTTGCCTCCCTGCATGCCTCTCTGGACTGTCCATGATCATTCTGATGAATTCATAAAACTTGCTGCATTCTTGATTGAGATGGAGCAGTGGAGAAAACAAGAGTGATGGAGAGAAGAAAAAAAAAAAAGCAATATCATCCACAACCTGAGAGAAGAGGGGGGAAGGGGAGGCTGTGGGGGCAGGTGAAGAAGTGAATGTGTTTGGGATGCAGAGATAACAAGAGAAAGAGGAGAGAGTATGAGGGTAGCAGATATAGGCTTTGCAATATTAATCTATGGTGCAGAGATAAAAGGAAGGTGAGCACTGCAAGTGAAGGCAGGATTTCCTTTAGTAGAGAGTGAATGCAGGGCACGTTATTGAAAGAGCTGCCGTTTTTTGAACCAGGACCAAACTTTTCTTGACTTGCATCTGCCTGCTTCACCAAAATCCCGCAAGAGTAGACCAGAGGCAGAACTCATAACACCCGGGATCAGATCACACAAGGGCCTTCAGATCTTCCCTGTAGCCACATGGTGGAGAGATGCGAGATGATACAGCCTAGTATCATTTGAAGTTATTCAGTGTGTTCACAGGCATGCTAACAATTCACATTCAAGGCAATATTCCCATTTCAAAACAACTTTACTGTGTTGGTCAGATTATTATTGATATAATTTCAAGCATAGCACAATTAAACCAACCTACTACCAATTTATTTTGGGGAAACAATAAAACAGAACTTGCATTAAGCCACTCTCTAAATTCAACCAACAAAGTTCTTTCATTTTCCCTCTCTTAGGGTAGAATCACTAAAACTAAAGAGCGACTTTGCTAACATCAGATGAAATTATTACACATGAAAGATAATATAAAGCCTCAGAAGAAACAAGCAGAATGCTCACAAACATTCTACTTCAGCTCAGAATGATTTATCGAACACATTGTACATTCACTTCGCGGGGATTATTGACAGTAGCATGCCATAATGTCATAGTGTGACTCTTTACAAGTTGGGAAAACTCGAGGCAAACGGCTCAATCAGTTGCAGCCAGGTGGGGGGGGGTCACTGCTGCTTTGCAGGTCAGACGTTTTGTTTTTGCAATAAATGTCATCATACGGAAAGTTTTACAGAGGATCTCTGCCTCTTCCTGTGGCTGAAATCCACTATTTTAAACGCACACAAACATTTTTTTTCCAGCTGCATTTGGATTGACAGCTTGATGGATCCACCCACAGGCAGCCAAGTGGGTGAGTTGTCAGTGGTTTCTGGCAGCTTTGCCAGGTTTGGTGTGTTTTTACCCTCATTTTATAGCACTTATCAAACATATAAATTGTAGTTACTGGGAAAATCTGGTTCTTACAAACCATGTAAAGACTTTAATGGTACATATTTACAATAATCTATAGTGTGTATATAAACATGCTGAGTGACAGAAGTGCTCAGAGCCGCATCTGATTTGTCCAGGCCATTTCCTCTCTACTACATCAAGCAGCTGCCATGAGCCCAGAACAACGGCAAGCAGTCGCTGTCAAGCTTATTTTGTCAGAGAGTGTGTGTGCGTGTGCTCCATCCCATCCATCTGTTTGCATCTTCTCTGAGTGTAGGAGCATGAATCCGTTCATGGGCGTTACATGCTGTGCTGTGTGATATAACTGCATATGTATAATCATATTCACAGGTCCTCATATTCATGAATCTTTCTCACATCCACGAGAACACACAGGAAGCGTGGGGGAAATTATATAACAAGTGTATGTAAGGTAAGGCCATGTGAGGTCTGTTCTCTATCCAGGTGTATTTCCAAATGTAGAGAGATTTATGTCTTCTACAGCTGAGAGCAGTTAACTGCAAAGGTTTACTGTAGGTCTCTGTGTAATGTAACTGACAACTGTGGTGAGCCAGAAGTAGGCAATGTTTAGGCATTCGACCCCTGCCATTAAGCAAGTGCATGCCAGCTTGACTTGATAGGAAGACAATGACTCAGGGATAAAACTATATGTCTACGTGCTATAAATAATACATCTACTATATCAAAGAGAGCACTGTTACACCAAGTGTATGGTCCAGTACATCCAGTAACAGAACTTTGGAGAACACGTGAGCTCTGTGCTCACTTAGCAAACAGTTAAACAGTTTCAAACTACTAATCCAAAGTCAATGTGATGCTAAAAATGGCCTCCAACGAGAAATATGCACCGCTTAAAAGTGTGCTGCGAAAAGAAGATGGTAGGATATGTCGGTCATTTACAGGTCAGGACAGCAAAGGAAATTACATCTTCAATGGTGGTTGCACATGCAGTGGAATTGTTTATTTAATTTCTTGTTGTTTTTTTTTGTTTGTTTTTTTTAGGTGTGGATCTGCAGACTAAAGTACATGTTGTGGCAACACTTGGCTGAAAATTCATATTATAAACACGCAGAAGCACAATTACATGTTGATTTCTACAAATTGTAAAAAGATAAATATATCATCCTTAGGGTCTGAAATTAGGTTTTTTTCTCACTTTCCACTCTGGCAGGTTACTGAACATTTCTACCGGCCACTTTTGTCTGCCACTTCTGAAATCTACATAGACCACTTTAGAATTGTAAACATTGAGTCAGTGGTACATGACAGTAGAAATATGGAATAAGCCCTTTAAACCCTGACTATTCTTAACGTAAGAATTGCTTTTAAAAATAACTATATATATATATATATAATAAACCTGCAATGGTGACAGGTGACCTGAAACTTTTACCTGCCACAGCCAACATGTACCCTGTATTTGGCAGGTGGCAGGTGCTAATTTCATTTCCTGATCAGCCACCCACCCATCATCAGTGTTTTACCCACGTATAAAGTAATGTTCTTTATTGTATAAATATACAGGATATTCTCCAACAGATACCAGATGGTACTGGTCACCTTATATTGTTTGCTTATTTATATATATATATTGTTCTTGTCCTGTCACCCATGTTGACAGAGCTTTACGCAATCCCTCTGTTATTTGTAAACAACCTGTACTTTCAAGACAAACATGTTGGTGTCTGACAGTCAGAGCTTTCGTATATTTCAAGGGGCCAGGTGTATTACCTCAAGGCCAAGCCTCCATTAATCTATTTTTTTTATTTTATTTGCTGCCCACTCACCACCACAACCACCCTCGCTCACACAAACACACACACAAGAGCAGAAAACACATACTCTCCATTTCCCTCTGGTCGTTTCTCAGCCTTTGAATTACACACACTGACTAATTGACCAACAGCCTGGTGCAGAATCTATCCCCAGAGAGAGACAGCAGCGAGAGGGAGAGGAGGCTGGTTAGGCACAATCACAATGGGAGCGGACTTAATGATGTGCTGAACATCAAAAAAAAGAAATCCTTAATAAACTGAGAAATTCTCTCCCTTGCAAACAACTTGTCTTCTAAAACATACTGTATGTGTTTCTTTAGAAAAGCACAATTAGACAATTACACTAAAAAGTATAAATATCATTAAGACATATTCAGAGCTAATTAATTTAGAGTATGTAGCATTCTCATGTGGGGAAAGAGATGGAAAACACAGAAATAATATACGCGGCGAATGTTGAATTCCATTTTATTTTGTTAATTTGCAGACTTCCCGCTGGGAGAGGTAAAGTAACCCCCAGCCAGACTTTTATCTTTTGCTGTTAATAATAATAGAGTTGCTTTTTCAAGCTAGACAAATACTGAGCCTGATTTGCATATCTTAGGATGTGCATCGCTGCAGAAAAGGGGCCAAAATGTCCTTAAAAGCCGCAGCAGTTTCCGTGTGTTTTTGTTTTGTTACCCCTTTTTTCACTTTAATGTGCTAATAAGTTGTCAGAGGCAGTTCTCTGGATTTTGGCAGAGGCACATATGCTTATTATTCCTTTATCAGCACTCGCTTTTCACTCCTCTCTCTCTCTCTCTCACCTGTCTCTCACCCACAGCCCCCCCCTTCGTCTCCCAGGGGAAAGATGCCCAGGTTCCTCTCATGACAGATCTGTTCCCTGCAGATTTGAACTGCAAATCCTGCCTCTCTTCAAGGTGACAGACTGTTGCATGCCCAATTCGCCCCTATAGCACACCCCGATGTCTTTCTCACACTCTCTTCAGCACAAAGCACACACATTTCCCACAGATCAAACACCATCTTATCCCTATAAACTTTATCAAAGAATAGATAGGAACAAGTACGAGGGAGAGAACTTGACAAGCTGCCACAGGGCACTGTATAAATTATCATGCAAATATGCTGATGCAGCTGTGTATTTCTATTTGTCAAAGATGTGAGAAAGTGTGAGCGTCAGTTAAATGGGGTGGGGGGTGGGGGAGTGTTAAGGTTAACTTTAGATTGACTTCAAAATTAGCTGGGGTTATGCACGCGTATATACATAAAGATAGCAGAGACTTGAACATATACTGTGTTTATTACACAATAGCAGTTCTGTGAGGCTGTACTTAGGTACAGAAGTGCTTTGGGCTAAATGCTAACATCAGCTCGCTAACATGCTCACAATGGCAATGCTAACATTGTAATCGTCATCTTAGTTTAGCATGTTAGCATGCTAAAAATTGCTAATTATCACTAAACAAAAAGTAAAGCTGGGGCTGATTGATTGTAATTAGTTTTTCCAAGTATTTTGTCGTAAACCAAAAGACCTGGTGATGGTGCTGGACAAAAAGTAAATGGATCACCAAAAGTGATTACATATCTTCTTTTCCCCTTAATGGCAATCCATCCAATAGTTATTGAGACTTTTCACTCTCAACCAAACACATGGATCTCGTGGTGGAGCTAGAGGGAAAGTCAAGGGATCCTATGTATCCTGGATGTATCCTTTGACCTATTTCAGTCTGGACCAAATTGGTGGACGGACTGACCAACCAACAGAGTGACACTGCCATCCCTAGAGCCACACTGCTAGCATAGCTAAAAAGTAGTTTGAAAGAGTATAGAATTTATATTTTAAAAATTTTATAAATGTAGTTTTGACCTACTTTTACCCATTGATAGAAAATATAGTATTTTGTAAAGAGTATTTTGAAAAGTTGGCTTTAATGTTGTATATTTTGTATTCACAGACATTTATATTTGTATTTGTCTTGTACATTTCTTCACTCCATTAAGAGCAAATATTGCATTTAGCAAAAACTATTTCAGATGTCTAAGATGATGGTTAAGTTGGTTTGTATATTTAGTATCTATGGTGATTCATAAGTCATATGACTGATCAATGGACTGTATGAAAGTCGACGCCTTAGACAAGACAGCCGAAAATCACTGAATTATGAACTCATGAGTCAATAACTTTGAAGGCAGCTGGTGCAACGTTTTTGTTGGAGTAGGGATTTATTAGCCTGACATCGCCAGAACAATTCACAAATGCGAATTAGTCTGGAACCTCTCAGTTCATTTCCGATTTCCAAGGGGCGTTATCAACAGGTGCAGACCAGAATGCCTCTGGACACAACTGGATAGACCTATAACCTGTCAGAGCAGCGAAACATGTGACGTAGCGCTGACCGAATCTTGTCGGAAGTACGGCAAACACTTGCTTATCAACAACAGCTTTAAGTGCAGTTGTTTGTTCTTCTTTTAGAGAAAAGATACCGTCCAGTTTATTTAATACTGACGCAATAGCGGATTCAGAAGTTCCACATCAGCGCCAGCCATCTTGGTTGTTTACGAAAATGCCTCAACGGCGCTCCTCTGTACAGTCATCGTATCAAACCCGCCCAATATTAGATAAATGGTTGTGACTGGCCCGACCCGGACCAGGTCAGCTGGGAATCTGTTTGAATGGGTGTGGGACCAGACGCATCTGCCAGTGAAAATAAAACATGAGCTCGCAGATTCGTCTGGTCCCCAGGCGAGGGGTTTATAATTAATGATGACAAAGCAATACAAGAAGTTTGACGCCAACAGAGACCAATATAAATAAATCATCTTATAATAGTAATGGTGACAGTCAGAGGAAGGGCCACAGAGAGAGAGGAAAGAAGATGCTCCATCATTTCCACTCGCATGCATGTACAAGTACACACTTCCAGCAGAATGTCAGAAGAGAAAAAGTCCAATTCACCTGCAAATCAGACACATTTATGTGCTAAATGAGGCGTGCTGACAGAGCACGATCTTCCGGCTGCACTACTACCCTTCAGGTTTCAGAGGTTTTTAACAAGACACATGAAAGCATCCAAGATGTCCACTCTCCCTCTCATCCATCGCATCCAATAAAAGGTGAAGCAGCAGAAGCTCGGGATGAGACTTATTTTTCTGCCTTTTTCTCTCTTTTCACCTCAAGCTAGTCAGAGCCAGTTAGCGTCTCGCCCCAATGTGTTCATAATTCAAATGGCAATGCTGTCTGTCGCAGTGATGCGCCATGCATTATTCAGCACAATACTTTCCTCCTGCAAACAGACAAATCGAGCACTATTATGACGGCACTAAGGCAAAAAGCAAACAATCAAAATGGCAGACATTAATTGCTTAATTAGGAGACAAAACAAATGGAAGCTGACGATGAGGAAGCAGTCACTTTATATTGGCAGCTGTACATAATTTGAAACTGGTTCAGGTCTTACAGGCGCAACAGGTGCATGTCAAGTTTTAACAAATAATGACATGTTTCCGCTTTATATGGATGTGTATGACACTATTTATCTATTTCTGACTCCTGAATGCAGTTTAGCTACAAAACAGCAAAAAAAGTTTAGAAAATTCATGATGATCTGACATAAGGGAGCAACTACTGATTATCAATTAATCCGACAATTATTTTCTCAATAACTTTATCAATATAAAGATAGTGGAATAAAAATGCCCACCACAATTTCTCATAGCCCTAGTTGACGTCTTCAAATAGCTTTTATGGTCCAACCAACATTTCAAAACTAAAAGTTATTTGATTTACAATGAAAACAAAACAGAAAAGCAGCAAATCCTCATATCTGAGAAGCTGGAACCAGAAAATATTTGGACTTTTTGTCTTGAAAAATTAATTATTAATTAATTAAACTGATTGACAGATTATCAAAAAAGTTGGAGAATAATGTTCTGTCGATCAAATAATCATCACATTTTCTTTACCTTTAGTTGGTAGTGCAAAATGCAGCATTTTCCGTATTATTGGAGATACATTTTCTGTTGAAAAACTGGGTCAAATATTGTGATATTTGTGGTAAATGTTGGTGGTAAAAACTTTAAGCTATGAAATTAAACTTTTACCTCAACTTGTAAACATGATTACTGGGAGGCCATGAATGAGAACAAAGAAATAATTAGCTATTTATTGATTATTCTGGTCAAATTAGAGAAAAAGCCTATTCAAGACTGGGTTCTTTAGAGTAAACTCAATCCACTGATTAAATCTGACCTACTGCTTCAAGGTCCAGCAAAGATCAAATAATGTAATGGCCTGAGTGTATGCATAGACCTTTTGTTTGATAATCTGGGTCAATACTGCCGATACAATCATGGGTCGAGGTATGAGGTGAGGTAGCAGGACGTGGTCTCTGCTCCAGATTGATTAAAGGCTGACTATAATCCCAGACAGACTCTGAGAGTCTCAGTGGACAAACACGAGAGCCTCATCACTACTTTTATCAGGTGCCCACTCTGCTCCACAGTGATCAATCAAATAACGATCAAAGAGAGCAGTCCCAGAGCTCCCTGGAAACAGGAAGCTCCCATGTTTTTCAGTGGAAGTATAATGTAATCCAAACTGTTGATCAGCCACAAGCTGTTAAAGTCTCCTTCTGTTCAAAGCAGCCATTGCAATGATGACACATTTTCTTAAATCTCACACTGCATAAACCAAAGCAGTTGAGTACAAGCTTCCTGCCTGACAAACTGGTAGCATGTCAGTTCATACCCAGTGGTGTGTGTGTGTGTGTGTGTGTGTGTGTGTGAAAGCCAGTCGAAGGGAGGGGATGTTGTTCCACCTGACACAGCTTCTCCGCCCACCTGACAAAATGCTGATTTGAGGAGCGGCCGTTCCTTTGTTTCTCAGAGGAACAGAGCCACCAGGTGGCCACTGAAACCTTTCTGCTGATGTCTCGTCACACAAAACACAGGCATGGATGCATTGGAGCATCTACACACACACACACACACACACACACACCTACCTACCAATGTACTTAATGCTTTTGCCATCACAGAGACGTTGTTGGACATGCATGCACGGACAAAAAACACACACATGCACGCCACACATTGAGAGTGAAAAAAGCAAAAAGGAGGAGACACTTGTTCTAAAAAGACACTGATTTATATTCCAAAGTGCTCGTGTCAGATCCCGCCATGTAAAAAGGGCTCTATAACTAATAAATGAACACACAATAAAAAAGAAAAGATTCCCTTCAAATCTGCCTGTGTAACGTGAATCTTTTATGCAAATGGAATTTCAAATGAGGTGGAGCTATCTTCAGAGACCTTGACTGTTTTTCCAAAGCCCTCTATTAAAATTTATGCCACCGCTGATTTATAAATTTTATTAATAGCTCGCTGCTGAGGAAAGGGAAGCAAAAGCGATGAAACAGCTTCACTTGTGTCTTTCTTCTCCACGGTCCCTCTTTCCCATTGCTGGTCCAGCAGGTCCCTTGTCACTCTCTGTCTCACTCTTTTATGCTCCCTCCCTTCCTCTGTTTCTCACTCTCTCTCTCTCTCTCTCTCTCTCTCTCTCTCCGTCTCTCTTACTCCTCTGTGGTGTCTCATAGTGATTTTATAATTGGGCTCTGCTCATTGTTATTCAAAACCCTGTAGAACCAATTAGTGGCAGACCTCCCGACCTTCAGTTGCTATGTAATGGTGGTAACTAAAGACTCTAAGTGAGGCAGCTGAGAGCAAAGGTCTGAATTTTCTTTAGTCCCTGATTAATAATTCTGTCAACCCTATCACATGCAGACATTATACAGAATTGCTAGTTTAAGGCTCCCTTCGATTTTTCTCACTTTTTTTACTGCCTTTTATTAATCTTTAAAGATGGCCTGGATGCTCCCTCCCTGCTCTCTTGTCAGATAAATGTTGAGATAAAAGGATAATGAGACTTTGCAGGGAGCCTGGTGCAGTCAGGGAGGGGTGGCAAGTGACCTCTGCCAACAAGTAGACCGCCAGAAACTGAGTTGATTTCCAGCAAGAAATTATAATGGTTGATATTGTTAAGAATTCTCCACTTCTCAGTCTTTTAGTGACTTTTATTAAAACCTATAACATCACACAACTATTGGCAGTGACAGATCTTTCTGCTTTAATTGCCAGATGGCTGCAGGACCATGAAAATGTGACTGGATTCAGGCTCAGATTGCTGACGGACCAGCGACTATGATGCAATGTTGTGACAAAAAGGATATCTGAAGCTGTGAGAGTTTGTGTTATTTCAACACATTCTAAAAACTACCAATTACTATGAAGCCCATCAGGTATCAACTTGAACATTTTTTGAACATTTTTGTGCACAAATGAATTTGTACCCTCAAATGAATAATTTCTGCAGGACTTACAAGTACAAAATTGCCTCAAATTCCCTCAAAATAGGCTTATAAATGATTATAGTTATAAGAACAGAGGAGCACTCAGAGTGTTATCGACAGCTAGCAGGTGAGTGGGAGGTTTTAGTGTAAAGGTGCCATCAAATTACTGAATTCATTAAACCAAGTCAATAAAGATATCACATTTATTCCATTTGTCCTTGTTGAGCTTTTATGCGTCACTGGAAGTAATTAAAGCACTCCTTCATCACTATGCCAGATTTGGCTGCTTGGTGTGCACCTGCCGCTGTGTAATAAAGTACAAAATAAACTTCTGGTTTGGGCCGTTAAAGCTGCACTAATCAACACTTGTGAATCAAAAATGAATTAAATAAGTATGTGTAGTGTGACTGGTGTCACTCATAAGGACAAACCCACAGAGAACTATCATGCAACTCTGCAGTTCCTTCCAGAGCATTTGAGCATTTTTCAGCTCACCGTTTCAGGTTTTCGGCCCGCAGCTTTACCGGTTCAGTCTCACCGCTCTGTTAGTGTCATCTCCGGCTGCAGCAGACAGCTGTTTACGTTCCTAGCTGTTTTACGCCAGTACCGCACAGCAGACAGACAAAGTTAGCGACAAGGTGGAGGACAGAGTGGAGCACAGACCAGCTAAAGAGCCCAATATTTTCCTCACAAGTTTGTGTAGAGCAACACAGAGCTAAAAGGAAAGTTACATTCGCCACACGGCCAGAAACAAGACTCCAAGTGAATGCTAATGTTGATTTGTGTCTGTTGGATGAGTAAATAAGCAACTGTTTGCCAACATGTTCGCCACAACAACTTTATAAGTTAATAATATGTCAGTGTTGTGTTTACAGCTTGTTGCACTGCGTGCAAGTGGTGGTAAATCAATGAATGCAGGTTTAAAACCATTACATGTATTTTAAGTAATCTGTACCCTTCAGCATACTCTTGGCAAGAAAAGCAGCCCGACAGAAATGTCCTGTCATTGCTTAGTTACAACCTTTGTTTGTATGTGTTGACACAGTGTTATGACCTTTGATGCATCTGAGCCGTAGTACAGAAACTTCATATCTTAAGCTTTAATAAGATCTCCTGAGCTGTGTTCCCTGATTCTTATCTGTAAGGAACTTCCTCAAGTCAAAACCACTAAGCTGTTACTAAATGTTAAGATACTGTACAAAAGCAGAAAAAGAAAGCGGGGGTATGATAGAGGAGGAAATGAGAAAGACAGAGAGAGAGAGAGAGAGAACGTAAAAATTCAACTGCACCTGAACATATCTGGGAAGTTGTCCTTTGACATCCACAGGGAAATGTCTGTATCAGCCTGGCTTAAACAAAGCCAACCTGCCACAGTCTATACATGTCTGACTGGGCCCTGGTCACGCTCCAAACAAACAGAAGATGAACTTTCTGCAACCTTGTCAACACTGAGTCACAGTCGGGAAGAGAAGAGAAGCCCTTGTTCACCTACAACATTAAATACTGACAAATGTCATCAGACAGTCCACAGTCACAACAGATAACTCAGATATAACATTAGGCTCAGCCAGATGTCACCCAGTAACACTTAGGCAGCACCTGACAGCACTCGGCATCGTAAGGAAACATCTGACATGCAGAAAGAAAGCCTCAGGAAACCCATATAAATATAGCAGCAGAGAGAGACCGACGAACACACATTTAATGTTGACTTATTGATGGACATGCAGACAGACAGAGGTCAACAGACTGAGAGGTATTACACAGACAGAAGGTACACGGGCCCTTTCTTTTTCTGTTTTTCCCCCCAAAATATTCTGTTTTTCCAAATCCAAAGATTCTTGTAGGTATACATGAGATCAACCTGTAGTCTTAAATTTAATTTAAATGTGAATTTATGCTTGTCGGGAGTAATGACACAAAATGAAAAGTATTCAATCAAAGGGTCACGTCAGACTCTGAATACCACGCCCACCAGAGGGGAAAACAATCGGCGCCACAATACGCAACCAAGGGCTGAAACGCTAACAAAATGCCTGTAGTTAGCTAAAAACATTCGATTTCAGTATGTCAAAGGATCATTTTAGCACCCTATTTTGCACATGCAACCAAAAAATCTGTCAAGTGCGACTAAACATTTTCATGTGTGCGTGTGTGAGACCGTGTCCTGTACTCCTCCCACATTCCTTCTGCACAAATGAGACAGATCGTGTTGAAAAATGCTTTTGCTGAACTGAAACAATAAAAAAGCACAATGTCTTCCATTACAGTTAGTTTTGTGGTCAGGTAATTTTGAGACTCAGTTTGTAAAGAGAGAGAGAGAGCTGTTCCACAAGATTCAAAGTTAATACTGTGAGCTCATTCGTAGAATGGCGGTTGACTAGTAAATCTGCAAATCTTTTTTTATTATAAATAATTATAAATAAGGACTGTTATTTCACATATGGACTAATCTATGTGTATTCGACTTTAAAGACATATATGAGGAGTCCATATTTGGAAAATAAGTTTGTAGAACTATAACCGGCACCGGTATCCATGCAAGGAGCTGCAGCATCAATATAGGTAGCAGCCTGTTCACTGTAACATTTCCACATGCAAATAAACTTCACAATATCAACAAAATAATCAGCTTTATTTTTTAGAAACCCCCAAATATATAT
>LKNJ01001731.1:0-24577 GCA_002120245.1 Maccullochella peelii
CCAAGACAAACGAAACTTCAAAATAAAACAGGAAACGACAGAGTCCACATCAAAACACTAAAAGTCCAGGTCCTGACAGGCACAGCTGATAAGCAGGTAATTGTGGTAGCTATGGCAATACTGAGTGGCTATAAAAACAGTGTTCAAATTATATCATGAGCAAAACCACTTGCAGGATTTGAGCAATAGGACATATGAATCAGCCAACAGATGACTAATACACCAGTGAAGGTCTTGACACTATTCTGAAGTAGCTGATTATGGCTGTTAATACAATAACAGACTTCTGAGAACTACAAGGGCTTGGTCACCAGATACAGGAAGGTGTAATGGGGTAAATGTATTGTATTAAGAGTCAGGTATAATTAAATGATTGTATCATACATGAAGGTCATTCAGAGGGTGATGAATACACAGAGTCAGCTGAGGTTGAGACGAAAATAAAACAAGCCAGATTGTGGATTCAAGATTTTAATACTGCTTTGGATTTTAATATTGTTATGGTCACATCAACCTTGATAGCTAGTGGTGTAGTGGTGCTCATAAAAACATTAAAAACCTGTAGACAAAAGATAGGGCAAAGGGCAACCCAAAATAATTCAGATTAAAAGATAGATAATAACAATAAAAGAAAACCATTAAACGGAATACAGCAGCAAATGGACAAAGTGCGGCTTACATTACAGTAAATAAACTGGGGTTTTGCTAAAGTGCTCGACAGATTCAGACTGTGAACAGCAGAAGCATAGGTGCTATTCTGAAACCTTGAGGTCCTGGTATTAAATAACCGGTGTCTTCTCCCTAAGAGGAAGGGTTCAAACAGGGATGGAGATCCACTGATAGTTCAGAGCAGATTTGAGCCTACAGCACTCACAGTTACTGTATGTATAGACGCTGCAGCAGGCAGTAGAGACAGGCTTACTGGAGAGTGTCAGGTAGATGACATTACAGAAAACTTGAACATGAACGCTATTTTGTTGTGTTGTTCCAAGTATAAGGTATGTGGGTCATAACTACCGAAGCTGCAGTAGGATGAAGAAGTCATTCAATTATGCATAAAACATGCATATACGATGTGCATATGTAATAACACAGAACCGTTGATGTTATAACACTGTCAGTAATAGATAATTTGACTCATAAAGTATATTTTCTCACATTTCAGTAAAATGCAAGAAAACTGGAGAGGGGAATCAGAACACTGCAATGGCGTATAGCTGCATGGATTCTGCCACAACAAGGTATGTGAAGCAAGAGGACGGTCCTCACCGGACAAACTAGAAGCAGTGTGGCATTATTATAGCGCTGCTAAGCCTCTTAGGGAGGACGCTGGGGCAAAGTGTCTGACGGCTCGCAACCCGCTGTCCTACCATTGGTTTCTCTCAACTATTCTTTTTTTAAAATAATTTTTGACATTTTGACACCAAAACACTGTTAAAGACAACTAGTTCGAGGAATAGCTGAGGGTTGTGTGCTTAATTGAATGAAATGAATGAATTAGACAGGTGTGGTGGATTTTCTGTCTTCTTCTTCGTTAGGACATGGACGTCGTTAATTAAACTCCAGCTTACAATAAATTAAAGTAGGTGAGGTACCACTACCCCCACTGATGAGGGACTTTGAGTCAAGGAAAAATGCACAAACAGCAACAGAGACTCAGTGTCAGTTCAATTCACGTAGGTTTATTTGCATCAATACAGAATACAAGCAAACAGTGTTGTCTTGAGAGCAACCAGCTAACAAAGAAAAGTTACAGTGTTTAATACCCTAAACTGGGTGGTGGCTGTCATGTATTTTATCCCTTGGGCATTCTGGATCTGACTTACGTCATTCAAACAGTGCTTTAATCAGTCTTCTACAGTGAAATATTCTGAAGGAATATTTTTAATTTCACTATAAATCCTGTTTTCCCATACTTCATCCTCCCTCCAAAAACACCCAGGTCTTGACCTCCACATCTTTTTATCCGGCCACCAGACGCAATATCTCAGCAATTCTCAGAGACTTGGTTTCTATCCTCCCAGGTATCAAGGACAACACTGCACAGTTCACACAGCCTCCTACCCAGTTTACAATGGATCATGTTCATGTACAAAGGAATACAGTCGAGACGGAGCACAGCTGGTGGAACATAAACCACTGGCACAAACACTGCACTGTGTGCGATCATACAGTCAGGTTGCATGGGTCAAACTCTTGTCAGGTCAACCTGGACTGTAACTCAGCAGTTTGCTCTTTTTCCCATCCTGCCTCATCCTCATATTTTCCCATGCAATCTGAAGTCCACTCACATCCACACACACACACACACATGCAGAGCCTCATCTTTTATGAGTACATAGTGAGAGTACATTATTGTATATTGTGAGAATACAGTTATTTTATATAGTGAGAATATGTTACAGTTATTGTATATAGATAAACTAACAGTTAACGCAATCCATTTCCCACTTCCACACAGGGTGTAATGTAGCCCCGGGTCGCTAAAGTCCCGAGATATGCATTTAAGGGTTGACTATGACCATGATCACTCCTTGACCTTAACCAAGTAGTCGTAGTTGCCTAAATTTAAAAGAGTAGTGCATCAATTTAGCATTGCTATAACATTGTCGGGCTCACGGTGGATAAAAAAGTATCAAAATTGATGCAGCAGAACCAGAGATATCATCTTTATTATTTCACACATTCTTCTTCCTTTAAAATGATCAGATCTCTGAAGTTGAAGTTAAAAATCTGTATGTAAAATATAAATGTTTATTCAGGTTGTGATGTGTGCATTTGTAAAACTGTTTTAGGTGTTTTCAAATTGCTTGGTATTTGTGTGTGGGTTAGAACACGCATTTGTGAGAACCCCAAATTACGCACAAATCATTGCACACATTTGCAAATCTTATTTTTCATTTGTAGATCATGTAATACACATAGATATTAATAGATATTATTGAGTCTATTTTAACTCCATAGTTTTGCCAGATGTCCCTGCGTGTTTTTGCTGCCGTCCTCTGCATCGGCACCGTTGCTGTGCCTCGTTGAAATAAATGAGGAGGCAGTATTTCTTCATGCAATGCTGTTGTCTGTGTGAACACGGACAGCAAGATGCTGCTTCCATTTGGTGACAGGAAAAGATTAGTTATTAAGATCAGTTATTACACATGGTAACCCTAGTTCTATAATCACATCCACAGCACTCTAATTGGACTGTAGGATTTCTGCATCTTGGTGCATTCAGATTTGCATGTGTTGTACAACCTCAGCAGTTTTTGCAATATCCCTCACTAGGGTTCCCTACTACCTGTGAGATCTTCCTTCACATTTAATTCTTATTACTGAAGTCCCTGTAAATAACCACAGCCATGTAACATCCAGGAAAAGCAGCTACAATCAGTTTACCTTCCATTATTTTGTGATTGGAACAGACTTATAGGAACCAAAGTAAAAAAAAAAGGTTTACAAGGAAGGACATATAACAAAACTACCCTTGAATGACTCCTTGATACACAACATTGATACTCATTTTGTTGCTGTTTAGTTGTAAGTGTCTGAGATCTCTTTGGCAGGCACTGCTCTTCTCCTTGTCGCTCCTTGTCTCCCAGTGCTCAAGTTAAGTGAGTGACTACCAGTTACTTTGTCTCTGTCACACACTGGACAAGCAGCTCTCTAATTAACACTCATACTGTAAGAGTCCAAATAAGTGCCAATGAAAATCAATGCTTATTATGACTGGAGAAGAATTGATGATGTTAGCCAAGATGTTAGTTAGCCATGAAATGACATGTGTCTTTAATTAATGAAACAAAAACCTTCACACAAAATAACATGTTTACATGAACATTTTCCTATGTCATATATATGATAAAGAGATAAATCTAACGCCTCCACACCATAGAACCCCATAGTTGACGCTGAAGAGTTATACTGGGGCACAAGTTAGAGGCATATTGTACTTCTAGGACAAACATTGGCGGTGTAGTTTATTCCTCTCAGCTCGTCAAACTGTTAAAGCAGTGTAAACACAGAATCCCAAGCATCGTCTAAGTGAAATTAAGCTCCTCTCTATAGATAAAAAACATAACAGTGGACAGTTAAACTACACTGGTCATGTTCCCTGCAATGAAGGAATGTGTTACTCAATGCAATGGCATGGCTCTTTTTTTTATAATGGCCTCTGCCTGGTATTTGCTGATAATAATAAGATAAGAAGTAGAGTGTTATCCTTTGATAAACACATATAAGTTGGTGACCTGTTTATGGACGTTAAAGCTGCATTTAGCAAGATTTTTAGCAAGTACATTGTCCCTATTTTCCAAAATTGAACTCTGGTGTCTCGTAGAGGTTCCCCCACAGAAACTGACGAATCCTAAACAGCTGCAAGATGAAACCTATACAGCAAAACAAAGTGGTGCACTTACACATAAATAAGCAGATAGATAGATAGAGATATACAATTGGATATATATGATTAAAGTAAAATACAATGAATAAAAATCTTTTTTTTTAACCTCTCCTCTAGTTGTTATGTGTCGATGTGAAGCAGAGGTGGTATAAATATGAGTGTATTGGTCACATACATGAGTCCATGTTTTCTTACTACCCAGCCTTTGGCTCACTTACCTGCCACTTGTGTGTCTTGTGAAACAAATAATGTTTTGTGTGTGTGTGTGTGTGTGTGTGTGTGTGTGTGTGCAGTATTGATATTTATTTCACTCTTCCAAGACTACTTCAGATGAAATGACAAATTAACTTACAATACAATGAAGTCCTTAATTGAGTGAGAGTGATGCAATCTAATTTACAGATATAGATTAAAGGTTTCCCCTGTGGCTATTCCCATGGAGTTTGAACAATATCAAACAGTCATAATGACCTCATGGCAAAAGTCAAAATTGGATGAAGTGAAATGAAGTAGGATCAAAGGCAGTAATACAAGTCTCTACTTGTGGCAGCTTGTACTGCTTTATGAATAGGCTCTCACTCTCTGTCTGTCTGCTCCTTTTACTTTCTCTCTCTCCCTCACACACACACATATAAAACACTACCCTTCCTTCCCCTTTCCCTTGTTGTTCAGCTTCAAGTGCACACCCTCTACAGTAAAAAGCCGTCCTGGAAATTCCTCTTCATAGATCTGTAATCATTAACGTTTTGCACTTAGGAACTAGTCTGAAGAATGATATATACACACACAAAAGCACAATAAGGAATCAGAGACTACAAGCACCGGAGAAGAGCTGAGGAGAAGCACCAATCCTCCTGAGGTCAGTTCCACTCAAATATATGACTTACCAAACATGCTTTTTGAAATCTGGGGGGTAAATCAGCCAAGGTTTCAACCTGCCTATGCAAACACTTGTAGTGTGTATATATTGAGGTCTGTTTTAATTGGATTGTTCTCCATGTCACAGTGACAGTGCAAAAGAGGTGACAATGGGGTTTACAGCCTTGCATATTCTTCTCTGGCTTCTAACTGCATTTACTCTTACAACACAAGGTATGTGGAACTATTTTAAACTAGTTTAAAGTCATTTGTTCACTAGAAATATTTTATGAAGGAAAAGTCTGTCACAAAAATGTTGCAGAAACTAAGCTTCAAAATGATCTGGGCTATTCAGGAGTAAAAAACTCTGTATCCTTTAAAAATTTAAAGGGAGATCATATAATATATATAATATATTCTAATAACGTGAGGTGTGACAGTGTGATTGTGTTGATAATGCTAACTCTAAGATACAAAGGAACCAACAAGAAGCTTTCATTTCCATTAAATCTCAGTACAATATCTGTCTTTGTCTACAGAGTTGGCAAAACTAGATGTGACTCCCAAGATTACTGCAGAGTGTGGCAAACAGGTGACCCTAAACTGCAAAGTAACTTCGCATAGAAATAGACTATCAGTCTATCATATGAAGTGGTCCCAAAACAATAAAACCCTATGTTCTGTGGACAGTATTGGAAACATTACCAGACACCACAAGCACCTTCAAAGTGACTTCCATTGTGAGTATAAACATGGACAATTGTCCCTCATCATTCAAAAAGTGAAGCCACTGGAGAGCGGACACTCAAATGACTACATGTGCAAACTACGATCCAACCAGGGAGTTCCGTATGAATATACAAGACTGGAGTTCTTTGGAGGTCAGAATCTATTCTTATTTAGACAAACTGTGATATATCTTAATAACATTTGTAAAACTGCTTCTATTTAGCTACTTTTCCTCAATTTCAGTGGTGGCATAAGTATTCCGATTCTTTACTTAAAGGTGACCTGTGGAGTTTCCAACAAACAAAAGTAATATTTACATTCAGCGTTACTTACCAAAATGCATTGTGTGTGTTCTTGAAGTCTAACAAACGTGTTGAATGCATTTTCTTCCTCAAAAAACCAATTGAATAACACATTTCAAATTACTTGAAATCCTGTATTGTTTACATCCGTGTTAACAAACTAGCAGGTCATTCCTGCCTTGTGCGTTTGCACGAGACAAACAAAATGGGGACCCAAACTGCTCCATAACCCTACTAGCGGTCCAAAACTCCACAGAGTACCTTAAAGTGCAATGTTTAATGTGCTCCGTTACAAGTAAAATTCAAATTTGCATTAACATTTTTACATGTATAATAGTACAGAATTATTAGCAAAATGTGCTTGAATATCAAATGTTAAAGCTCTCATTACACAGAATGGCCACAGTGTTATATTTTCACATACATATATAGTATTAGATTATTATTCCTGATGGTGTAAGAACCATTTGCTAACACTTTCTAAGAAGACGTTTTAAAGGTGTTAAATTATAGGGGTTGTTGTCACACGACTAAGTTGTCACACTAGTTAGATCTCCAACATCAGAGGGCACTATCTAAAAAATCTAACAGTTGCATGTGCAGCTCACTGTCATTTTGCTCTTGCAAAGTTTATTAGTGAATGAATAACATTTTTTACCACAGATCTGCATAAGTTCTTAATACATTGATTCTGGTCTGCAGCTCTTTTGCAGAAAGTAAGTGAATGAACTCGCCAATTAGAGGATCTTTCCTGATGAATTAAATAGCTCTATAGCTATAAAGACAAGCAAGTGCGGATGGAAGATGAACACCAGCAAAATTGATTTTTTACAACTTGGCAACACAAAAGGTGTCCTTTTTAATGTGTTATGGCGAATCTATTAAGCACTAATAAATGATTAATTAGCTGATAAAGACATTAGTTGCAACTTATAAATCCTTATGAATTACTAGAATGCCAAATTAAAATGTTGTTTAATGCAGCAACTGCTTGATATACTTTACTTTATACTTTATATACTGTTGGGCAGAGTAATCTATTAAAATAAGCACCGTCTTTTATAGACTCATCATGCATTTTGTATGTATAATCTCAATATACAAAGTAACTAGTTGCTATAATTGTCAAATAAATGTAGAGGAGTAAAAAGTACAATTTGTCCTTCTAAAATGTTGCGAGTAAAGCACAATTGCAATTGGAGTACAGTGCATGAGTAAATGTACTTAGTTACTTGCCGCCACTGCTCCCTTATGATTGGTCTAGATTTTTTTTTGATGGTTTCACATGCTCAATGAGAACATTAAGTGTCCTTAATGTTTTGTACATGAAGTGCATTATTGAAGGTAATTTCAAAACTCTTCTTATGGTCTTCCTCTCAGACTGTTCCTTGAAGACACCCAAATCTGGCAGAAACATTACGAGCATTGTGGAGCCGAATCCTGAAACCCTGGTGAAAGATATACCTACAGACCTGGTCAGGAGTGGAGCTGAATCACAGGGACCTATGAGGACATTTTTGTGCATTTCAATCTTACTTGCTGTCACACTGAAATAATGGATTTGCCAAAGTAAAGGTACATCATGGAGTGTGATAAGACATCAGGGTCAAACAATGATTAACACTGATTAGGAAAAATGAGGTACTGAAATTCAGGTATTTTTTCAAAATCCAGGGTCACAGCACCCCCAGTTAAGTGAATCATCTTACATGGTCCAAAGGTCTATAATTCTGCCTGCCCTATTAATAATTTTTCTGAGAGAGTGAGATGAAAATATGTATGCATGTAAATGTTGTCAGAGTGCACACTATGTGTCTACAGGATGATTGATTTTGTGTGACTGCTGTGTGAATGAACGCTTTCTGCAAGAGCACCATGAAAAGAAATTCTGTCCATCTTGAACAGAAGGCAAAGACCTCAAAAGATGCTGTGAATTCCCCTCAGAAACACAGAAGCCTTTGTGTGCGAAATATCAAATAGCTGGACACAGGGAGTCTCAGTCAGGCCACAACTCTGTCTGCGGTTTGTGGATGGATGCTGCCCTCTGGTGAACTAGTGTGATCAGTACAACATGGCTGCTGTGTAACTAACTGTTTCAGAGGCAGTGGACCGCCCACATGGAGGGCAAAATGGGTGCATTTAAAGGTTTGGTTTAGCTACAAAAAAAAGACAGTTAACTTATCTCTACAATGTAGGTGAAAGATTTGTGGTGCTGACAGAATGTAAAAATAAACAGGCAACAGTTTTCACAGGAAATTTTTTTCTGGAGAAAGTAGTTCCAATGAACACTGTCCACTGTGAGGTCTGTGGATTATCCAGAATCATGGGGACACTGCTTCTGGAAAGAAATGTTCCTGTTGAATTTATTTACACATGAAATTCCATTTTCCTCAATTTTATTGGTATGGTTGCAGAAATCTCAGAGATGGATACCTCAAACCTGGGCAAACGAGACCAAAACTGTTTGCATGGCTACATCCCACTAGAGGCGAGTAATATAATCTGTTTTTTGTTATTTGGGTGATTAGATGAATACTGTATATAAAAAAAGGCCCTACAGTGAAATTGACTGGTGTATATGTTAACATACAGTGACAGATTATGTCTAGTTTGCACACAAAAGCATTGCTATGTGCAAAACTGTATATTTTGTTTCCTTTATTTTTAAATCTGACTAGCAGTCAGTGTGCTGGGTACAAACCATTTCTCCTGTTTCCCATTCTCAACTAGCCCTCTGTCTCTCCCCACTTAAGTATTTGCAGGTATAGCTTGAAGCTGGAGGACAAACCCAGCTCCAAGGCTAAAACTCAGCCTTTTTAACGCCTCGGTGAGCCCTCTTCAGACAGGACATTTAAGAGCTGTTTCAAGTCAGAATGACTCTCTGCTAATGGTGTCACTAAATCAGTGCCACGCAGGGGCAGGTTGAGCTTTTAGCAAGATGTTGCTGTGGCTGAGAGCCCACTGGGTAAACGAATGTGAGGTCACCTTGACTTTTCCAGCCCACATGGAAGCATCCAGACACAGGCATGACAAACACGCATGCACACACACTAGTCCAGATACACTGAGAACTGAACGAACTTAATGTGTGTTGTGGGATAATGTTCTCTCAAAAGCATAATTTTGAGAAATATTGCTACTGATGTTTTTGTGGAATATTACTGACCGACTAATGAGAAAATATACTGTACTTACCCCTACCACATATTTAGCACTGCAAAATGTAAGCAATTTGCATAAATAGTCACCAAACACAATTCTTAGTGATGATGAAGTATTCAAAATAGCTGTATTTTTTAATTAACTTAATCACAGTGCTGTGTTTTAAAGGGAGTTAGGGTGCTTCTTTTTGTTTTGATTTTATATTTGGGATTTTCAAAATCTTTTAGCTGATTTAATGTTTACAAGAAAATTCTTAGTAAGTAAAAACTGCTGTAAACTTTCAGAATGGAGCCTTTAAAGGGAAATAAAGAACATTTATGAATAGAATGATTTGTGGTTGTTTTCTTAATGACACTAACAGACTGGGACAGAGGTCATACTTTATTTATGTCATGATGTGATGAAGGCTTAAGTCCTTGATCTACTGCGGCTTGGACTGTACCTCATTTGTACATCTCTTTGGACAAAGGCATCTTCCAAATGAATTAATGTAAATGTAATGTAAATGACTGCACATGCTAAAGAAGTGTGCTAAAACATTGGTCTTTAGAACTTGAAATAAAAGACCGAATTGGAGTTATGAATGTGCGGCTTTCCCATCTTTATTTATTGTCTTTGTGTGTCCATCAAAAAACATCTACAGTAATAACATTCCTGATAACTGATGCATCTCAGAGGGAAACGTGTGCAAACAAACCTCGGACAAAATTTAAGTTAGGGATGACTTCAAGCTTTTTTTAGATGGGACAGAATGTGATATTTTCCCAAATCCACATCTCATTACTTGGTCGTAGATGCAACATGGATGTAATTTAGGAGGCTTTACGTTGTTCTATAAAGTCAAAAACTGAGTTTATCAGTTGTCATGCAATTGCAGATGATCAAACTTCTTTTTTTTTCTGAGCACTTTAATAACTTCTCATCCATGTTGGCTTCATATTTTGTTGGCTTTGATCCAACATGGACAAGAAGTCCTTGAAGTGCTAAGGAAAAATAAGGAAATTTGAACATCTGCAGTTACATGACAACTGTGCAAACTCCATGTGCTAATGGAGATCATGTGATATGATTGCTTCTGAATGGACCTTGAGATGAGACTGTTTTGCACTTCAACTTATAGCCCAAATATTCCAGTAAAAGAATATTTTCTTCCGCACATCAGAGCATCTTGGTTTTCAATTATTACCAAAATAACAAACTGCATTACTGCCTCTCTCTGTACTTGTAGCATGCACTTCTTACCACAAGAGGGAACAAATTACACACTCCTCTGTGTGTAAGTCATCCTCTGGAGAAATCATGATTCCAAACTGTTTTTCATGTTGATGCAAGGCTGCAGTGTTTAAAAGGACCAAATTACTGATGAGTGAACTCAGAGAACATTTTCATTCTGCAACAAATGGTTTTCTTCATAATGAAGGTTGGTGTAAAAACGGTTTAATACAGTTCAATATGTTACAATAAAGCACACTGGGTGTTTCACGGGTCGAGCTGCGCCTTAAAAAACTGTCTTTGTCTTCTTCTCTGGTGCGGTAGTGAGGGAAAAAGTTACAGTGCAGCAGGGGAGGACTCGCACACAGAGAACAAAAAAAGAGATTCAGACTGGTGTCTGGATTATAAATATTTCTATTTGATACATTACAGTGCAGACAGTGAAAAGAAAAAAAAAACGTGCACGAGTGGAACGACTTCAGTCCATGTTGGACTTTCCTCAGTGCAAAATGAGGCATGCATGATGAGTAGCCTTGTATATGGGTTACTCTGCAGGCGCACCTAGTCAGTGATCTAGGGCTTGATTCAACACACATGAAGCCAATTGCCAGCAGGTCAAATCATTACAAACACATTAGAAGAATATAGTTCCATAGCATTGACACATTCTCATACACATACTGATATAAATACATACAAATGTTAGCTTGTACACTGGGAATGGGATCCACAGGCATAGAAAGACAATAACATAGAGTGACAGAAAACAGGTCATATCGAATTCTTCATTTAAGCCACTTGGTGTAGCATTTTAAAGTAAAAGATGTTTCTGCATTCACATTGGAGTAGAATTTGATACACATTGCCACCACAGCGATTAGGAATCGTCATGTCAATGCCACAGAACGCTAAATCCGAAATAGATCAGCACGGCACATAGCACTTTTATGTTCATTCATTCTAAATCTGTTGTTTCCTTGTTATCCATTTTTAATTTAGTACTCTTTTTTTGTTCTTAAAGCTGGTAAAAGTATTGAGCTTTTTACAATTAGAGCATGCAGCACAGTTTCGGCAAGGAAAGAAACCTGTTTGTCCGAACATCCCTGGTGGGTGGAGTTTTTTCATATGTCCACATGTACCAGTGTATGCCAAACATTCTTTGCTCTAGAAAAAGAGAAAAGTGGAGGAGAGTCTCAACAGATAAGATGTTCAGGTGCTCAAGTGTTAAATACACAAGATAATTTTTTTGGCTTTTTGGCTCTACATTTGGTGAATAGTTCATTTCTGTTTTTCTCATGTGCCTCTGCAAAAACCTGATCCAAGGCATCTCATGGATACCCTCTCGTCAGAAACTGATCAAACATTTTGTGAGCTTCTATTAGAAAATCTTCATCCCTTGTGCAGATGCGTCTAGCTCTAAGACACTGACTACAGGGCAGAACTTTTTTGAGGGGGATAGAATGATAGCTTGAGTAGTGTAAATAAACAATAAAGCATACTGCCAGACTAATGTCCTCAAATTCACAAAGTGAAAAAACATATTCATTTGCAACTATATTTCTCATTGCCAAAATGTGTTGTGTTTGGATTCCTAGTCTCTTTACAGAATTATGGGGCAATACGTTCTGTTAATGTTGTTACTCCCGCTGCCTTGTTACACCATCTCTCAATGTTTGAAGTTTGCTTCTCCTGCGAGCACCTCAGCTGGGCAAAGTACACAGTGGCGGGTGTTCACTGAGATGTGCGAGTGTATACAGGGGCTTCAGGTCAAGTTGCCATGGTAACTGAGAGGTGTCTCACTGTGTGCCCCAGCTTCATCTGTGTGTATGTGTGTGTGTGTGTGTGTGTGTGTGTCTGGCCAATTATCTCAGTGGGCTGTTATCTCCTCTCAGAGAGGTTTACATTGTCACCCTGACAGCCTGGTGGTCATTGGTCAGGTGAGCGGCCGCAGATGGTTATATCACACACACAAGAGCAGAAGGAGGGGGGAGGTGCACAGATCAAAAGAGACAAGATAAGAAGATGACTGACCGACAAACAGCAAGACAGGATGGATAGATGGGACAGAGAGGGAGAGAAGACAGATGGATGGAGGAATGGAAAGAAGAGATAAAAGCCAGATTCTGTCAACAAATGGGGGTGATTTATGTGAAGCACTGATAGCCTGTTACCTAACATTAAGGTAAATGGGAGATAGGCTTGGGATTAATTGCCCCAAGAGCTGATGTACGATCAGTGTTGTCGGTGACAGTTCAGTGGCACAGTTTCTAAAGACGTCTGTGTGTTTTCTTTCTGTCTCTACACTCTTCTAATGATTTAAAATGATTTAAAATATATATAAATACATCGTTTTTAAAATGCACCATGTTTAAAAACCACTAGAGACATTGATATTTGTTCCCAGTCTGCAGCACTGCATGCAAAAATCCACTACAGGTAAATGTCCTGCATTTAAAATGTAATAAAAAGTAAACTTAAAGAATCTAAAGTAAATCATACTCATTGCAGAATGTTCCCTGTCCGTGTTATATTATTATATGAATGGATCATGATGCATAAACATGTAAGCAGTACTTTAAAACGGCTATAATCATATTTTATTCAATGTATCAAATGACAATATGAGAACAATGTGACAATGTAAAAGGTGTCGCTTGACTCCAAATGAATGATAATGTTGCTCCGTTAACTGCTGGATATTTAAATAAACAACTGTGTGCTAACATGCCATATCTTAAACTTAAAAGGTGATGAGATGTCAATATTGTGCCAAGTGGCCAAATAAAATCAGTTATTGCAGGTTTAAGTAAAAGCAGCAATAACACACTATAAAAATATTTAATTGCAAGTAAAAGTTCTGCATTCAAATTTTACTTAAGTAAAAGTACAAAAGTATTGGAAACAAGCTGTACTTTAAGTATAATAGGTAAACATACTCATTATGTGGAATGGCCCCTTTCAGTTTTAGTAATATTAAAGGATCATTATTATTGATGCATTAATATGTAAGCAGTACTTTTATGTTGTACCTGCTTGAGGTGGAGCTAATTTCAACTGCTTTATATACTGTTGGGTAGTTTAATCTATAACAATACATAATATTTTATCATATATCTTTAAGTGGATCATATATTTTGTATGTAAGTATGTAAGTTTTGTATGCATGTTCTAAATCGGAAAAGTAACTAGTGTGTGGTGTGAAATAAAAGTAGTACTTTGACACAAACTTGTTGTAAACTGTCATAGCTACACATAAGCAGTGGTGGCTAAAACCCTGAGTGCACTCTAATGTCTGTGTACATGCTGTAAATATCTCAGGCAATGGCGCAGGTTTAATTAAACACTTCATCCCTCCTCTGAGCATAGCAGAACAAAGAGCATCAGTGACTCAAACATTTTCACTGCTGCCAACAATGATTTAATTTTAACAGAGTCTTGTTATTCTCCTCTAAATTTTAAGGTTGTCAGACGCCAAAGTCGTCCATTTTGTGCACATTCAGTGTTGATCCAGACTCCTGAAAGCCTGCTTTATATATCAGCTGTTGCTTTATAGAGATCAATACATGAATAACCCAGTGGGAAGACTGAGCTGCGTGTCAGCTGCCTTCATGGCTACACAGAGGATGCGGTGTCTTGAAGGTTACAGCAGGAGAAATAGAGGTGTTAGAAGGTATGAATAATAATAAAAAATATATATGCTCTAAAGCTATGTGCCAACGCTGATTCCACAGTTATTCACAGCAGCCGGAGAACAGCAACAAAGGCTGTTATGTGAATGAAAGATGAACCTGTTCATCTGAAGACACTGCCTGTAGAAAGCCTCACAACAGAGTGTGAAGTCTTCTGAGTGCCATAATAAGATACCAAAATTTTACTACTGAGATGCAGAATTCTTGAATACGCACTGTTTATTAAGTCTTACATCCAGGTGTGACAGCTGAGATGAAATATGAGCTGTCAGTTTTCACTCTTTTTTGACAGACTAAGCTTGAAAGTTGATGGAATGTGTCCCCATTTTATCTTTCGATGAGTTTTTTTTCTCTCAATCTGCACCATTATTGATCCCCCCAATGTAGATATAAATAAGGATGGCAGTCGTTAGATGCCCAAGGCCTAGCGCCCATATGTGACAGTACACATTCTTGTCCATGTTCCTTCCAGTAAGCTGTGTGGAAAGCAACATGGTGAAAGACAACCACTGACTGAAAGCTAGAATAAAAGGATGAGAATTTCCCAACAGCACACAAGTGAGTGATGATGCTACAGATAACGGACACAGGCTCATGTGTTCCTCTGCATCGTACATTTAACCTTTCAGGCTTTGTTCTCACAAGGACATTTCCCACCTAGCTGGTGCATTCATACAGCTCACAGATAGCAGCCAGGCATATTTGCTTAGTTTTGTGTGTGTGTGTGTGTTGTAAAGGGAGTATTTTGTGTAACTGCATGTACTCCTAGCCTTGGTTGCCCTGGGAGACCATAATCCTCACCTCTCAAATCTAGCTCTCATTAACATAATGCTTTCCACAAAATCCAGTCCTGTGTAACTATATACAACGAAGCACATTTGCAATATACAGTAAAGATTGTATGTTTCAATGTTAGTGTATAACAACAAGACTAAAAAGCTGTGCCTTTGAATATTTCACACAGTTAGCTAGTTATTCCACTGCAGGATTAACTGCAAGCCCAGAGGAAGTTGGCTGAGTGGCTGTACTGTTTTCAGTCATTTGGTTAAATGCACATTTATTTAAGAATATGCACATGTACAATTTAGCACTCACGCAATGTTGGCAAGATGGGAACGATAGGAAAAACTAGACTTAATATTGACCTTAATATAATTAAGGGAGGTCACTAAAATCTAGGAGTGTGTCAATTGGTTTGTGGTCATTTTATCAGTCACAAATTTGTTATGGGAATATGCACCACTGAAGCACAATATCAGCAAAAATGAAAAGGGCCTTAAAACTGATGTTCATGTCATAACATTTAAACTGTAAACACGACCAGCCACTGGGAGCAGTTGCAAATCACTGTTGAAAAAAAAAAAAATCAGTTTTATAATGTGAAAACTCTATGATTAAACAGATGAGGAAGACGGGACTACACTTTCTTAACACTGTGTAACTCTGAAACAAACTCTACACGTTAATGCGTCAGTTTCTGACACCTACTGGCGAGTGCAAGATATGTAACTCTGAAACAACTGTATTAACTCTGTTATTAAGCCAATGAGGAAGGGGTATTCACTGTTTGTTTGTATTTCACTTGCAATTGCAGGTGTAAATGCAAGGGCCTATGGGAGCAGTTGTAAATCACTGTTCAAATAAAAATCCATTTATGATGTGAAAACACTATGATTAAGCAGATGAGGAAGATAGACTACACTTTCTTAACATTGTGTAACTCTGAAGCAAACTCTACACGTTAAAGCGTCATTTTCTGCATGGCTGGCAGTGAGTACAAGGACAGGGATAGAGGGTAAAAAAAGTGTAAAATAATGGACTGGTTTTATCTTCTCTAAGATACAAAGGTAGGAAGATGGGCAGGTAGTTCATTCATCATTTACATTACCTGTTGTTCCTTTAAAAACTAAAAATTGACTCCAAAGCTGTAACAGGACATCTGTTTGCATGGGCTCAGTGAATCTCTGTTCCACTGGGGCTCTTACTCACATCATCAAAGGACAACGGGTCCATTTGTTTTGATCAAAGTCCAAATAAAGTGGCAATATTGAGAGACTGTCTAGATATTATTGTGCCAGACTGTATTTCATTAGTGCATGCTAACCAATTAGTTTCAAAATTGAATGTGTCCTCTACCCTCATATGGAGCGGGTATTGGTATTTCCAGGATCCCATCTCTGAAATATGCATAGCTTATTGAACCATTCTGAGTAATACAGAATCAATATGTCATCTATCTTTCTGTGTAATTGCATCTAAACATATGAAACCAAGCTAACAAATGATCAGTGTCTTACCATTTATCGATAACAGTACCAAGTCTGAGGGGGTGGACTGTAAGACAACAGACCGAGCCAGCCTTAAATCAAGCCCTTTTGAATCATACATGGACCAATAAAGCTTCATCTACCGTACTTGTTATATAACACAACATCTCTGGAGGATTGCAATCACCTCCAGGTCTTGCATCAATGGGCTGTTGATTAGCTCATGTCAAAAAGTCATCTCTGCCTGCTCTCCATGTATACTACCTTCCCATTATCTTTCTTTCCAGCTCCCAGGAGAAAGGGAAGAATTCTTGGTAATTTGTGCTCATTCTCAGTGTTTCCCTTTAATCAACCGGTCTCACCGACCACCATCCATTTTCTGTATGAACAGAGGGGTCTATGCACTGGAGGCAAAACTGGTGTCTGATTGACATGGTTCAGTGTGCTCGGAGAATAACGCCCAGATGGTCCTCATTACTCAGAGACCCCAACAGCTTTAAAATACATTCCACTGCTTTAGTTTCCTGCCACTGTTTGTGTCTGTGTAGTTATGTAACCTGGCAACCCTGACCACCAAACTGGCAAACCCTGCTCTAAATCTGCACTTATTCTAGTAATTACTTGAAAGCTAGGGGAGCATGCCTGGCTCTTAAGTATTAACAAGGAGATTGGCACATCCAATCAGATGTCAGTGCTGTATACTTGTGTTTTCCAAGTACAACAGATGACTTTGAAGTGACCGAGGGCGTAGGAGGGAGGGAAGGTGGAGTTGTTTGGTGACTGGGTTTAATGTGGTTCCCAATTATGGGGAAAAAGGACAACTGGAGGGTTCACTTTGAAGAGTAGGGAACCTTAAATGGAAGTGGCTTACTCTTAAAATGGGATCATGCTCCCAAGATGACAGAGCCATCTAAATGCCATTCTGAAATGATTCTATATAGAAGAAATGTCTTGAGACTTTCTGTGATTTAACTTTATTTTTACTTTCCATCTGGTAGATGACTCATTGTTGGTTCTTGGTACAAGTTCAGATACTAGTATGGGAAAGGCATTTTTGAAAGTCAGAAGCAGACAGTGTGGGTTTTTCTCTATCTTTTCTTAGTTTTAATTTCCCACATAATCATCTCTGACATATTTTGTGCACAATGGAGTATATCTTATTGGTAATTAGTTGTGGTGTGGTATTAGTGGTGTGTTCTGATCTGATCATTTAACTTCCACAAATGAAAACCACCTAATTAGTGAAAGATAACACAACAGAAATCAAATGCCATCTGGGTTGATCTTTCACAGATGGTATTTGATTTCACAGTCTTAATACCTGTAATAAAAATAACTCTTATTTATATGTTGAATCATCCTTATTCAAAGGTTTAAGCTAGTGAAATTGGATATTCTCTGACACAACCGGTAAATGAATGCAGCCATCACATTCTAGCAAAAGGAAAGGTATTTAAAAACCTGTAATAAGACACATAAAGGAAAAAGAAAGAATTATTGATTTGTAGTAATATATTATTGGGATAAATTATTTCTAATCTGTCTAAACATAATGGGAGTTCATTTCAGGATGTTTTTTTGACTCCTGACATGTGACCTTATTTCTAAGCGATCAGATCATACAGTTATTTAACTGTCATTTTTCTGTTGACATTGCTTTAGCAGGAGGAAATGTCTGTTTTCATGTTCAGCAAACATAGTAAGATTCATACATACGTCCTATTTTTGGACAAATATTTGCAATGTTCTATGTTTCTCACACACACACACACACACGCACACACACACACGCACACACACACAGCAGTCCCACACATGCATGAAACAAACAATACACAAACAACAGACCTCACATTTCTTTTATTTCTGCAGAGATCACACACACACACACGCACACGCACACACACGATGCAAATGCACACCTGCACACATATCCGTCTAGCAGACTAAGTATTGATTTGTGGCAGTCAGCTGCTTTATGTACCAAATCTGTCACTACATATCCTTGCGCAAAATCATCTGGCCAGTGAATTGTTCAGAAATGTCGTGACCCGTTAAATCTGAACATTTCATGTTGTTTTTTAATCTCCACATGTAACTAAATAGGTCATTGAGCAGAGTGATGCATCTGAATCGCATTCACATCCTGTGACAGTTCATGAGTCACAGCTTTGCATTCGACACCCATACACAGAGAGAACAAGACACACGCAGCATCTCTTCAGCCAAACTGGTTCTGGGTGAAAATTCACACCAGAATTTACATATTTATCTGTTTTTCTTGTGGTTTTGGCAATATGGTGTAGTATTGCAGTATTGTGTGAAAATGTCTGTCCAAAAACCAGAAATGGGAGGGGTAGACCAAATGTGTGGACACAACCAATAAGTAATTTTACAAAACAACATGTGCACATTTTAGAGACAGATTTTTTTATTAAACTGGTTGAACTGCCACAGCTGACTAGCTATCTAGACTGCTAATCGATGTTAGCATGTGTACTTTCTCCCACTGGACAATTGATTGACAGCTCATTTAATAAGCCAGAGTACAAGACAAGAAATCTGTCCATGCTTGTAGACAAAAAGGAGTCCAATTGAAAGCTAATGTTTGTTGCTTAAAGTACACAGTTCTTTAGAGTGTGTTGTGGCCTTCTGACATGTTAATCAGTGTCACACAGATGATAGACTGTTACGGCTTAATGCAAATACAGTTTAAAGTAAAATGGCTACTTGCAAAGTGCAAACATTCATTATCTACATAGATTGATACCCAACAGCACAACTACTGTATATGCACAGACAGGGGCGACTTCATGAGACCAACAAATGTAATTTTCTTTTTCCAATAAAATGACACAGGAAATCTAAATCACAGAGGAGACCTATTAAAAAAAATATGCCTTTAAAGGTCAGTCACAGAGTGGATATTACAGTTTTTCACAGTTGCTTACACACTAAAATTGGAACTTGAAACGCAGTCACTGAAACCTGAAACTCATGTACCAAAACCCTAAACCAAGTCTGCAAAACTGCAAGCACAATTTCTGCTTTACACTCAGCTTTCAGTTCTAAATCACACTTTTTGCAAAACACTACACACAGTTCTCTACATTAGGCATTCAAAGTTAAAATCTCGTGTTCCTTTGGAAAGCAACACCAATCACAATGCCAAGCTTCATCTACCAATGGCAACACCCAATTGAAGAGTTTTTTTCGGCATGGTGATGGAAGGTGTATGACCGCCATCCCCTCGCACGCATGCCTCTTCTCCAGGCAATGGAGGATGCATTTGGTGAAGTTGATGTGGGGGCTTTTGGCGGCTGGATCTGTCATTCCAGAAGATTCTTTCCCCGCAGGGAGAACATAGGTTGTGATGTAGATGAGGTGCTGTGGCCAGACCAAAATAGGAGGATGCAGCCTAATTTTGTTTTTCTTACACTTAGCATTTGTTTTTGTCTTTATGTGTTTAGAGTTTTGAAAAAACGTCTTTTTTTTCCTTTTTTTTTTTACAGAAAACCCTTTATCTCACTAATGTTTTTTCTGGTTTTCTCCTGTTGAGTATGTAAAGTGTTACATACAAAACACAAGTGTTCCAAATACAGCATTTTGGGGAAAAAAATAAAAATGATTTTGTTACTGTATTGCATTTGTGTGTTTATTTATATAGATTTGAGTAGATATACATTACTGTTATTAACAATGTTTTACAACCGCCTGCAGTGCAACACTGAAAATGCAAAAGGCATAAACCTACTGATAAGATATTCATAGTAGTGTTTTGTGTTGAGCACATCAGTGTGTTGTTGGTTGGTAGAAAGATCTATTCATATGATGCATGTGTGTATCAGTTTGATGCAAAAAAACATTTTGGAAAGAGATAACAGTTTTGAATGCAGTGTGTGCTTTGGCTGGAGATTTGTAGTGTTTTGCATTTTGTGTTTGTGGTTTTGTCTTTTGTGTTTAGAGTTTTGAGAAAATGAGCCAAAGATTCAGAAAACGTGTGTAAACAATTGTGAAAAACTGTATTATAGGGCAATGTCGGGGCTGTGTATTTGTCAGCTTGTTTTGGAGTTCTTTTACCCCCTAGTGGCCAAAATGCACTTACTGTAGCTTCAGGATGTGGTAAAAGGTTGTTACAAAGGAAACCAGATATAAGTTGTCTTATTGCACATTTCAAGTTGCCTACAGGAATAAAAAAAAATTCAAGGGATTATTATAATTCAAGGGAGAAGTTAGGGGTTTGCCCCTGCATTTCAGTACATGTGAAGGTTTTTTGGAGCCGGCATCTGGTCATTGCAAAATTTGCAGTGAAGCACTTCGGCGTTAACTCATTCAGCCATGGTAGATTGCTGCTTGGATGATTGCTCTGATGTACTTTTTGTGCCATGGGAAAAATTACACCCTTCATTTACAGGTGGCTGTGTTACTCAGTTTGCACTGATATATAGTACTGTATACAGTAAGAAAGAGGTCAGTAACATCACACAGTGTACCCAACAAACGTCACTGACAGGCCTACCTCTCTTTAAAGAGATATTGGAGACATACAGCATACAGGCTTAGAACATATTGTTTGCAGTATTAAGTGGTAACATCATATAACTGCACCAAGAGCCCCATGATTCCAACCAAACTACGAGAAACGACCCAAAAAGCAAGCGTTTACAGATATATGGAGTCTTACCTGTTTGTGAACTGATGTTTTTGCTTGTGTATCAGAACAAAATGGACTGGTGCCAAACTGCTGCCTTTATTGATTTTCATATTCAGCTATTGCTTCATGTGCTGTTAACTGGTGAGGCAGTAGAGATGATAACCTACTGCAAAGAGGGCAGGCAAGTCAATCATGCTTAGCTAAAGTCACAGAGACAGAGAATTAGATTTACTTTGACGCCCTCACCCCCCTGACTGCCAAAATATCTAAACTAGTAGTAATAAATAAACAAAAACAAAAAAAACCCAGGAACACCTGTATTTGTAAACCTGTATGAACTACACAAACAAGAGTCTACAGCCATGCTAGCAGCTCTGTGAGGGTGTACTAAGCTAAATGCTAATGTCAGCATGCTAACACGCTCATAATGACAATGGTAACATGCTGATGTGTAGCATGTATAATCACTACTTTTGGGCTGTAGTCACTGGATCACCAAAGACCATAAGACTATTGAAAGGCACCAACAACACAGAGATAAGTCTGAACCCAACAGCTGACATTTGTTTATGCATACTGTGTGGTATGTTTGTTGTGGTGCTGCTATCTGATACCATTACTGCAATAACCAGAGCAGACTGCCCTTTGTCTCTGGCCAGGTGGGCTGTGCTTCACTTCATTATCCCATTTGTCAGTTAAACAGGCTGGTACAGGGTTGCCATGGTGAGCCATAACTGTAACAGGTATCGACCAAAGTGGTGGAGACTAAGAGAGAGAGAGAGTGAAAAATAAGCATGGTAGCACTGCTCGCTGCCCAGAGCTTAAATATGCAGAACAAACACAGTTTTATACACTCTATTAACAAACAAACATGGCAAACATGAGGACAATGAACCACTGTTACAAGTCATTAGTTTATAGAAACATCAGAGAAATTCTGTTTTTAAGTTCACCACTGCTGAAAAAATATTGCATCAGTGAGTTGATTTTTTCTTTTTGCTGCAGCTCGGGTTTTTTTTACCCCTAGAAAGGTGTGTTCATCAACAAAAAAAAATGGTAAAACTATGGTGAAGATCTGTAAATGTCGTTTGTCCTATATGCCCCCCTCTAGGGCTTACAGACAGTTTCATCATATTTTAAAGATAGTAGCTACTGGGGAAAACTGTGCAATCAGATTGGCTTCCCTTTGAGCCAGCAAACATGGATGAGGAGGGGTGTACTCACCTGGGTCAATGTATTTACTTTACTTTTTACTTTTTTGCAGCAGTGATACCTTCATATTACCATTCAATCCAATGTAATGTATAAAGCTGTGACCTTCAAGACTGATGCGTTCATTGTTTCAGGCTTGTAGATGAAACTGTAAACACAATAGCCTTGCAATTCTACATGATCAACAGTGCACATAATTGTGCCAGCATACAAGAGACCTGTGATGAGTTTGTTTGTCCAAGGATCTCCGCTTCTGTGTGAAATCAGCGGTTCCCATCTTGGTGGAGAATATGCGGATTAAAATTATTATAATTAGCATTAAAATGCGCTTGTGCTGTGAGCCTTATCCTTAGCCTCAGCATGCCTGCCCCTCTCATGATGTCTCCCCTGCATGCTACTTTAAATCACGTGGGCTCTTTAGTATGCAGAACAAACTTTAATCGATATCTTAACACCTTTATCTATAACACAGATATGGCTTTTAGTTGATGGAGCTCTGGGTCATTTGTTGGCAATTACATGATTAGTGATTGCAATCAACGAACATTAATCTGTGACAATTCATCACTGTGCTGTATTAATAATTCCAGTCACCTGAATGTGTGCATCTGTGTGACTGTGAAAGTGTGTTTTACATGCAGAATGCAGCTGTGGAGACCTGCACAACAGATGATAATTTTCTTCACCGAAGAGCATGAATGCATACCATGCGCACAGCAGGGAGATACAGATCTACATGCATTTGCATTTTGAGTGAGTGAGTTTGAAAGCAGCCTCCATTTTCTGCTTCAACATTATTTTAAAATGCGTCTCAAATACATTAGTCCTCTGCCTGCTGCATAAAGTGTACTGTACTGTCGTGGTGGGGAGGGTTTTGATTTTCACCAGAGCTGAGGACGCAGCAGACCTTTCATCTCAGTTACACAACAAACCCCCAGATATTCTTTACATTAACACAACAGATCATCACACTGACTACATCAATTTTCAGTCACAATGCAAAAGTGGGTATAGGGGTTGTTGTTGTGGTTGTATAAAGGTGGTAATTTAAGTATTTTGTGTGTGTGTAAGTTCATGGGAATGTGTGTGTAATCTTATACCTTTGAACAATTTCTTTGTGTTTCTAATCCAAGGTTCTGAGTGCGCTAGAATCGTGAGATCCTCATCGGGTCCAATAGATCGTTCCACAGTGGGATGTTCATGAAAAAGATCAAAGCTGCCTCCAATGTCCAGCCCTCAACTTCCCACCTGTCACTCAGATAGGCAGTCAGTCATTTAGCTGTCTTCCATCTCTAAGCCCCACCTATCGCACACAATCACATTTACTCTTTTTTTCCCTTTTAATTTCACCTTTGCAATGACAGTTCAGTGATTGAAATTGTCATGACAGCCCTGAGCAATTATATTTTTGTCTGATGATGCTAAATTATTAGGTTTAACACTAGATGTAACACTATGTATAATACTAGTGCGTAGCCTGGAGGAGCTCCAGAGCAGGTGGCAATGCACAATCATAATGTAGACTGGTTGCTAGATTTGAAAAAGGGGAATGGGCTTACTTCTGTAGACCAAATCGGCCTGTGTCGGTTCTTTGACGAGCATTAGACAAATCAAATGGGTATCTTCCAGTGCCACTTTTAGAATGAAATTCCCTCTTATTTTATTATCTTTTCAAAGTAAGTCTTTGTGTTTATAATTGCATTTGCGTCTCTGCATGCAAGTGACATTACTGTCCCTGGGTGTGCAGTGGTAGGTAACTGAATTGAGAATAAATTAAGTCACAACACATTAACAATTGCCATTTATTTACAGGCAATATCCATTCATAATTATCATGCAAAGAAAGTTCTGAATTGAAGAATATTGATAAAATGATTTCCCAGTTGAACTGTTGATTGAATGCACACCTGATGGCGGGAAATCTCCTTCTCATAGACCAACCCTGCTGGAGAAACAAATACAATTAAATGGCTAAATGTCTGTATGTGAATGAGTAGAAAAACACTCTGGAGAGGCCATGGAAAAGAAACTGAGCACTGCTCAAAATTACTTGCCTTGATGAAGAGATAGGGAAGGAGGTGTGTGTGTGTGTGTGTGTG
>LKNJ01001731.1:24586-81356 GCA_002120245.1 Maccullochella peelii
GGTCGGAATAAAAGGTAGGAGAGAGGATGATGAGGAGGCACAGATGAGTGAAAAGGGTGAGGGAAGAAAGGGAAAAGGCAGAGAAAGTTAAGAGAATGGGGAGTGAGGGAATGTATGTGATCAATATTCGCCCTGCTTACAGACTGGGGAAACTTTAAGACACGGCACACAATCAGATGTGGAGGTTATAATGAGTTTTATACAAGGGAGAAATTATTCATACTGTACCCTTTGAGGGGTCCTGTATGGAGAATCAACAGATCCCACAGTAGCAGGAGGGATAGCCTCATCATTATGGAAAGAGATTTATTCATGGGGTAGCCGCTGGATTATTGATATAGGAACCTGCAGTGCAGTATACTCTGTGTGCTTAGCAAAAACACTGCAATATGAAAATAATTGAACTTTCTCCACTATAGATCGTTTGCTTTTCTTTATCACTACGCATATAGTACTTTAAATTGCTTCATGAGACATATTTAACTGTGGACCCATTTAAAGCTGCATTAATCAATATTTTTGTATTAAATATATTTATATGAAATGCCTGTGTGTAAGTTGAAAGGAGTTAATCCGAGATTTACCACCCAACTGAGCAGCTCTATAGAGCTTTTTGACCTCTTTTGTTTTTGTTTTTTACGGTCATCAACCTCCTTTTTAACATCAGCAGGCAACTTTTTTCAGCAAAAAAGAAATTGTACAAATCTTGCAACGCCAAATGAAAAACAGACATAATGATCAACTGACTGGTGAAGAAGATATCAAACTTATTATATTGGACTTCAATTCATAGCTAGCCAGATACACAACTCCAGTGGGATGATGATGTTGCTCTGAAAATGTTGCAAGAAAAACTTTCAAGCATTTGTACTTTTGGGCTGTCCCAGTCTAAAGTTGACAATCATGAGAAAAACGTGGAAATCTTTGGCCGTCAAGCAAAAGTGTTGGTTTTAGATCATCCACCAATGGCCGCTTCGTCAACCAAAGACAGGATGTGTGAAAATTCTGCTGCTTCTACGACCCACAATATACACTGGCGAGTTGCATAATACTGCTGCTAAAAAAAATATTGACCTCAAGCTCACAAAATCAGCATCCCATGTTGCCCTCTTTTCCCAAGACCAGTTTCACAATCTCTCCTCCTTTTGAGGTTTTTTGATGCATGGAAATGCCAGTGCTATGGCCAATGGCCATTCATCGCACCATCTAACATGCTTTGTTAAGAGTCAGTGGTGAAGTAGGAAACAGGAGGATTTCGACTGTTATTATCAAGAGGAGCCTGAAAGTAGTGGGATTGGTCATTTGTTTCTAGTAGCTGGTATTCTCTTTTGACAAATGGCATAAATTTAATACTACATTTTCCCACGATATCACTATCTCATACATAAATTACATTTCCTGTTATTTACCCTATTAAAGTTCTCAGTTCCAAGACAAACCTGTAGAAAGCTATATAGATTTAATTAGTTTTTCACAATTGCTAAAACACATTTCTTGAAACCTACCACCCTTTTCTCAAAACTGTAAACACAAACCCCCATTTTCAAACTACATTAACAGAACCTCTGACTCTTCTTGCTAAATCAAACAATCGCCTCAAAACAGTTTTATCTGTGCTCAAAACTAAACAATGTTTTCAAATCATACAACAAGCCAGTCAAAATAAAAACACTACAGAGCATTGCAATATGAAAATATGTAGTGTGCAATATTAATTCATTACACACTACATCAAAAAATGGAAAACACTGTGTTCAGGGTATGTAGCTCCAGAAAATATTTTTATTGTTTATAAACAATAAATGCATTCAGCATTTACATACAGTGAAAATAAAGTACTGCAAAAGGACAAAGAAAATGTAAATGAAAAGCACACTGCAGTACAAGGGAACTGCAAAATCAAATTCATCAAGTGATTCATTCGGCATTACGTCTTTGTGCTGGGTCAGGCCAGGGGACTTTATCTACATCGCAGGCAATGTTCTCCCTAGATAGGCAACGAGGAAAAAACCCTCTGATGTGCCGGATCCAACCTTGGCAAGACTCCACACCTACATCACCACAGGCCAATTACATGGCCTGTGGTGATGTAGGTGTGGACATTTTCCCTGGTATAGGGTTGCCGGTCATATTCTTTCCATCACCATGCAGAGAAAAACTCTTCTATTGGGTTGAGGAAAGGAGAGTATGGAGGAAGGCAAACATTTATGAATTGTTGGTTGATGTTGAACCATTCCCGTATCTGGATAGCACGGTGAAAACTGATGTTGTCCTAAACTATGACATAGACAGGATGCTCTGCCTGCTATGCCCAAACAAGACATCCCAAAGACCACCCAGAAATGTAAGAAGATGTAGGGTGTTACACGGCCCCAAGATGGCATGACGGTGGAGAACCCCACGATTCCTTATGGCAGCACATAGGGTCACATCACCACCACCACGCTGGCCAGGGACTTCAACAATGGCCTGTTGGCCAATTATTTTCCGGCCTCTCCTTCTACTCTTCGTCAGATTGAACCCTGCTTCATCTACAAAAATGTATTCATGGGGTCTTTACATGGAATTCAATTTAAACACTCTCTATAGGTAGAAATAGATATAGTTTTGTAAGTGCAGTGTGTAAGTGGTTATCAGCACTGAATGTGTATGAATGTTCAACACACAGTCTGAAATCGTTGCTCTTTGACCCTTTCTGAGTTGTGCTCAAAGGGTACTCTGTACACTTGCTTCATGCGCACCCTGTTGCGTTGGAGGACACAGTCAATAGTGGAAAGGCTGACACTATTTTTCACACTATCTCTCTATATTTCATTGTCCTCAACAACCCGCTGCTGTATTTCACGCAGTCTGATGGCACTGTTTTGAAGGACCATGTCAACTATGAGAGCCTCTTGCTGTTGGGAGAACAAAGGAGTCCTTCCTCCCTCATGTGGCAGTCTTGCAATTCTACAAAAGGGAACGTGCAGTTAAAAAAACTATACATGCTGTAAAAACAGTGATGAACCCCTCCCTCCCCAGAATCCTTTATACAGTATTGTATAACGTAATGTACTGAAATATCTGTATACAGTAAACTTTCAATGACCAAAACACAACAACAAAAAAAAAAAACAATTACCTGTTCTCTTCTCTGAATCTTCTGATTATGGTGGCCACAGAGAATCTACTGAGCTGAGGTTGGACTCTTCCTCGTCGTCCACCACCTCTTACACATACTCTTGATTGTTTCCATCCATGGTATCAACCTACAACAACCTCTGCACTCTGAACTGGCTTATATTGGTTTCATCATCATTAGCAACAAGTGTGATCAATTTTGAGTCGTCGTGTGTAAGCTATGGCATCTGGGCTTTATTTGCGTTTAATTTTTGACACCAGTTTTTACCAATTTGCATCACAGTGCAAAATGTGTTTTAGTGTGTGAGAATGTGTTTAGAGTTTTGCAAAAAGAGTCAATGAGATCTACAAATTGTGTCTAACTAGGTGAAAATTGTTTATGGTTTTGCCAAAAAAGTGATCAATTCAATTAATGGGATCAGACCACTGAGCATTTGGTTCAGAGAATGGGGTTTAGTGTTTTAGCAAAACAGAGAAACTGTAATGAAGCAGGTTTAGTTAGTTCCCATCCGCTCACAAGAATGACCTCAATTTCCAACAAAGACTCCCATTTCCATTCCACACAGAAGCAGAAAAAGGCAATTCCAGAGCCAGCAAGTGGAGTAGCCATTCATCTTAAAAAGAGTGAGCGCTGTCCATATCCTGCAAATTTTCACATGCACTGGATTGCTTCTTTTTGCCTTTGGGGCCAATTGAGGGACTTGCACAGTGATATGCTGGGGTTTTTACCCAATTACAGAGGTACCTTAGAGAAGCTTTTCATCACACTCTGAGTTCAGGTGACAGCATCGAGATTGCATGGTGTAATTCAGCTCTTTGTCTTGGCAGGAACCTGTAGGAGCTCCCATATACCCGGCTGACAAACAACGCATTTCAACAGACCGTAATACCCTTAGAGATGGAGCACAGAGAGCAGGATAGAGCTGTCAACTCATTAAATCTGCTGCCTTTCTCCCCATCTTTGGGAAGTGTTCAGGATATTATGCATGAGGTAGATGGAGCCTCAATGTGTACGATGAGAGAGGGGAAGACAGAAAGAAAGTGATTACAAAACGAGCAAAGGCAGAAGGAGAAATGAGAAAGGAGGCGGGGGCAGAGTGGAGGAGAGAGCAGTAATCAGGATTAAGGTGGAGAGGATGTGCTGGTCTGTGTGATAAGACACATGTGTATGAGCAAATATCAGGGGCTGATTTCTTCAGATGTTTAGCGCCCTCCACCCTGTGCAGAGACACACTCGCTGTTCAGCCTATGGGGGTTTTCAGAATATCAGTAAGGATCTGAAATCTTTGAGTGAGTGAGGTGTAAAGAGGCCCTGCGGGGCTGCTTGTTGTCAAGGACAACATCGTGCTCTGCCATCAAAGCTGATGGGAAGCTTACTGTGGTAAAACCATTTGAAACAGGCAAAGCATTTATGGGATTTACCTCCATCTGGTGCGATTCAATACAACATTTTGAGTGCTGCTGTGCCTGCAAACACACAGTGTGGTATGTAACATCTAGTCTTTCACTTTGAGCTTCACAGGTTTTCTTTGCACCTAAAGCCATGAGCCTGGATTATGAGTGATATTATACTATTTTTTTTAACAGGTGTTATTTATAGATGACTGAGACTACTAGTTAGAATTGTTACCATTTTGTAAGCATACATATAAAGATCGTTTCAATGCAATACACCATAAAAAATGTTTACTTAATTTCTTTTTTATAAAAAAGGTTGTCATATTTTGCAATGTACCCTTCAAAATATTTAGTGATTTTTTATATATATTTACAGTACATTAATTTTAAAAAGTAAGATATGTTTCATAAATAAACACTAAAAGGTCATAAGACAAAATATCTTAGAAAAGTGTGCACTTCTTTTTATTTTCCTTCCCATCCCTTTCAGAATCAGATGATTCATGAAAGGTTTCTACATCCTAGTACAATGACTTTCATATAATACAGTGCATTTAGGAGATATTGTTAATGAAATGAACAATGAAATGCTGTTTCTTTCCAGATGATTTAGCACTACAATCCAGATTGGATCTCAAAAAGATGTGACAAAAGAAACTTTGGAGCCCATTTGTTGTGTTTAGCAATTTTGTTTCCCATGAAGCAGTAAAATGAACTACAGCATTTTGGGGAAACATGCTGAAAGGAAACAGATCAAACTCTATTTCAGTGCAAAAAAAGATTACCCTTATCGGTCTGATTTCTTTTGTATTTATCGGTTACAGAGCAAAGTCTATTATTTGTCAAAGCACATGTCGAGGTATTAAGCACAAAAGTGCATGCAGTCACCACCAACTTCTCATTAGCATTCATTACTAAGATTAGACCAGCGCTCCTTAGGCTCGATACTTCCGTGCATAAACTGATAAGGCTGTAGTTACCTTCTGGCTGGCACACTTCTGTATGGTAAGTGACAACCAGCACATAATTTTGCTATGCAGACGCGAGGCTACATAAAACAATCGGATTATTTTGTACTGAGTACTTTGAAAATAAAACATCTGGTTAAAGATTTATATAATGAATTACCTTCTCTGGCTTTAGATGGTGACGAAGTGATTCAGGGTTAATGACAAATATGTGTAGGCAACGTATGTTTCTTTCCGAATGTATGCAAAAGACACCATTTCAATTTTTGAAAATTCATATCCTTAGTTATTTTCTTACAGCAAAGAAACAGATTGAGATATTTTAATTATTTCTGTGTGGACAGTGAAGAGGAGGAAACAAAAGGTGAACACCTTTCTTTAAAGGGTTAGTTTGAATTTTTTGAAGTGGGGTTGTATGAGGTACTTATCCATAGTCAGCGTATTACCTACAGTAGATGGCAGTCAGCGCGCCCCCAGTTTGGAGCAGCAGGCAGGAGTACCGGCACAGAAGCTAAGCAATGTACTGCTGTGGACGGGGACAGTAGCAAAACGTATTTTAGCCACCTAATAAAAGTATACACAAGTTTACACTTTTTTCATACAAACTGATATCTATTATTGTGTCCATGATACTGTAGGCCTAATGATAGCTCTATTTTACAAACATACATTTTTGGTATAATTTAGAATGAAATGCAGAATATATTCCAGACCCCCAAAACATGCACACACAAGTAGTTAAATGCAGTTAACAATCTAATGGAATTGTGGATCATTACAGAATGACTAAAGAAAATTAGAAAAATGTCTTGAACATTTTTTGCCTGTGGATGTCCTCAAGCAGCATGTAGCTGTAAAAGGACAGATGGAGAGAAATTTCAGTTTAGATTTTAGATAGCTGACAGTGTTACACAACTAAATGTGACTTGTTAGCACATGGATGCCCAGCGGGCTCTTTCCCTCTGCTGCCTCTGACAGCTTACCTGTCAGCAACACTATGCCATGTAAGGGGACTAATACAAGATGAAAACACCACCCATCTCATGCACATACATACAGTATGTGTGTACACGGGCACAACACACACAATCTCACTCTGGTTTCTTTGAGAAGAAAAAAAACTGGTAGATAAGAAGGCAGATAGATTCAGAAAGATAAGAACTTTTGATTGATAGATTGATCAACGTGAATGTGTTTAATATTTGATTATCAGTTCTGACAGGATAAAACACTGCCCCTGTTCTCAGCCTAGTGACCCAGTTCTGTCACTGCGTGGGCACACTTGAGCAGGTTTTGATAAGCTGGAAAGGCGGAAGTTGAACAATGAAAAAGCCACCGAGTGTCAGACTTTTTACTTACTTGGCAGGTGCACAGAAAGAAACAATTTTAAGATAACTGAGTTGATGTTGAGTTTTAAGAATGAGAATGTAATTAGTAACTTTAGCTGTCAAATAAATGTAGTGGAGTAAAACATATTACATTTCCCCCTGAAATGTAGTGGAGTAGAGGTAGTATAAAATGGAAATAGTCAAGTAAAGTACAAGTACCTCAAACTGTTCTTAAGTACAGTACTTGAGTAAATGTACTTAGTTACTTTCTACCACTGAGGATCTGTCATTACACAAAACATGAGAGAGATCTACAGAGTTCAGAAATAGCTGGACGAAATTATTGTCACAACAGCCATGAGAAAAGTTGTTTTGATTGCACTTTATCCATTAGTATATTACATTCTCAACAATTCTATCCATCAAAGAAGAGATGTAACTCTTTCACTGACAGAAGCCTCAATAGAGCAGAATACAGTGCAGTTAGTGCTGTGAGGCAAGCAAATCTCTATAATCACAGACACGCTATGATGCCCACACATTGGTTGCACTATCTTGCTGTACCCATTTCCACTGAAAAAACAAACATTCATTCTTTCTCTGGGGTTTGCTGAAACACATCTGGGAAATGTAGGATGTCAGAAACTGAGACCGTACTGAATATCAGAGGCTGATGTAAAGGTGTTTAGACTGAATGCAAAGTGAAAATTAGAGGTAGTGTGAATGTGTACAAAACCATCCTAGCAGCTAACAAGGCTGAATAGCACTCTTCAGACGTTTGTCCTCACCAGGAAAGAGTACAATAACATTATAGGCTACTCAAATAAAAGTACAGGCATGCAGTTGTATAACTGATTATCCATTATAAATATACAACCGCCTTCCTCTGTATAGCCTTACTAGAATTAACCAGAGAAGAGGACAAAACTCGGCGGCGGTTGCAACAAGCTACAGAAATTAAATAACCTGCCACTTAGAATTATCAGTAAAATAAAATATCACCAAAGCAGACAACACAGAGATTCTGTAGACAATATAAACTCCACAGCAGCTACAGCCCTGCAAACGCACGTAAGCAAGCGAGAGCTGCAGTTTTTACACACACACACACACACACACACACACACACACACACACACACACACACACACACACACACACACACACACAAACCGCTACGTTGCCTTGCAACGCAGTGGTTGCTGACTCATATGTACTGTGAGTTACAACAATACCGGTAAGTGAGTTTGTTATTGTACTCACCTGTAACGGCAGTCTGTGAGCTTTGTGCACCGCAAAGTCCTCCACAATCTGCTCTAGGTTCAACTTCTCTGCTCATTGATTCTCAAAGCACATTATAACCGGTGCACCCAGCCTCTCTGTCCCACGCGCGCTCCAAGTTTTCAAACATTTTGCTCTGTAGTCACCACTGTGACAGGGATTATCGTCACAATGTAACTGAAGGTAAAAGTTACTCAGTGAACTCAGAAATCACTGCTGGAGGATCCACCGCGAGCATTTTAGCATTTAGCATGTTAGCCAGACCCAGCATGCACCTGTTGGTCACGCAACATCATGGGTGCGTTTGATTTGGGTCACTTGGAGTGCTCGCGGGTGCTGCGTTAAATCAGTGGTTAAGCAAAGTACAATACTTACAGTATAAAAAGTGTAAGTAAAAATAAAATCACAGATTTTTTAAAAATGCTCAAAAAAGATAGAGTGGCCTACAAAAAACAAAAACAAAAAAACCCCCTGCTTTGTTACAGTAATGAGAGTAAATGTAATTCATTAATTAATTACACCCCTGGTCCTCACTACATTCACTTCAGCACAATAACACTCTAGTAGCCTGTGCTGTGACTGATGTTGCTGTCCAACAGAGGCATTTTAATTAAACAAAATTGACTTTCCTAATAGGGATAAAAGGAATTCTAATTTGTGGAATCAGCTTTTCTAGAAAACTATGTGGCACATTGTAGCCATTTAGGGAAATACACAGTGCACCTGGTTAGTGATTAAATCTCTCATCTTGTTGATCCACACAGCCATTAGAGCCCAGCAGATCAATGGTTTACTGCTCTGGCCTGGTGAACTTACACCACAGACCAGCATTCAAACAGGACTTTCCTGCAGACTGACACACACACACACACACACACACGTGCGTACGTGTGTTAACTCATGCACAGCTGTTATATTGATCTGTCACATAATCAGATGAGAGGAAGCATGATGAGAGAAGGTGGGAGAGATCCTTATTTACGCTAATTAAAAGGAGCTATTCACAGCTCTCACTGGCTCACTCTCACTTGGCTCAGGTTTGTTAAATATCCCTGACAAGCATGCAGAGGCAGCTCTGTGTATGTGAGCGCCCTGCTGAGTCTGGGTCGCAGGCACAACAATTCTATCCATCAAAGAAGAGATGTAACTCTTTCACTGACAGAAGCCTCAATAGAGCAGAATACAGTGCAGTTAGTGCTGTGAGGCAAGCAAATCTCTATAATCACAGACACGCTATGATGCCCACACATTGGTTGCACTATCTTGCTGTACCCATTTCCACTGAAAAAACAGACATTCATTCTTTCTCTGGGGTTTGCTGAAACACATCTGGGAAATGTAGGGTGTCAGAAACTGATGTAAAAGAAGGCTTCATCACAAACTCCTAGACTGTACTGAATACCAGAGGCTAATGTAAAGATGTTTAGACTGAATGCAGAGGCAGCTCTGTGTATGTGAGCGCCCTGCTGAGTCTGGGTCTCAGGCACAGCAGGGGCTAAGGGGCTAAATGAAGGACAGTGAGACAGACAGAGGAAGAGTAAACCCTCTGAATCATGCAGTGAGCATGAAATACAACACTGCGAGCCACAAGACCATGTACTTTTGGAGGAAGTTGTCATCTGCAGTCTTCTTACTTCCACTGAACTGTATGAGCAGAGCTGACGCCTCATATATAAAGAACAAGAGAAGTGCTTGTTAAAATATCTGAAATTCTGTATTTTCAACAGAATTATTTATTAAAGCTCATCCATGACTCATCTGGGTTGTCCTGTCCTAAAAATGCATTATTACATATGAAAAAAACCCAGCAAATTATAAAATACAGACACTGTGACAGGACAGGTTTGTGAAAATATGGGAAAGCATATATATATATATTCTGTATGCATGTACTGTATACTGCACCTTTACACTGATAATTTGTTTTGTGTAAATTTTGTGGGATTCATCCTCAAGGCACCATGAATGTTTTTACACAATTATAGGTGTTGAGATATTTCTGTATGGACCAAAGTAGTGGACCGAGCGAGCGGCATTGACTATCCATGGACTAAAATCCATGGATAGTCAAGACTTTTTATGTTTTATTGTAATGACGACATTAAAGAATAGGTTAAAAAAAACAACAGATCAGGTCACAAAGCACTATGCGCAATACTGTAGGTAACCAATATCTTTTGCGAAGGTTATATTGAAGGTTAACTGAATCCATGAAAACAATTTTAGTGGCTGTAGGGTAGCAATGTAGGTTATCAGTTGAGTCAGTGCATCCATTCATTCATCTGACATTTTTACAACTACTGGCCAGATTGTCATGCCATTTGGTAAGGTTTGTCATGGTTCATGAAGGATAATTATTGATGATTTTGATACAATTTCTCAAGAGTAGTATATTTGACACAGCTCACACCATCATCACACCGATACTACTACGTCTTCCACTGTTGACCCATTCAGCAACTATAGTTTCATACATATCACTGTAAAACATTATATGTGTTTGTATAATTCTGTGTGGAAAAAACTATTGTCGTCTCTGATATCATTAAAGGTAATTGTGTAAATTCATAGAAATAGTCGACTTTAAACATCATCAAGGGTCATCTTGTGAAAAGTAACCCATATTCAAGCATTTGAATCTATGACCAAAAGGCCAGTAGTCACTATATTGTACCTATTGTAGTGTTAGACATGTGTTCAAAGCAAGTAGAAACCAGGGCCATGAACCTGAGTCAGATAACAAGTTCATCCAGTCACACCAACAGTAGGCATTGCTTTGGGGTCATTTTTGGTCATGGTGCGAAAGGAGTGTAAATAACAAGTTAACACGCACATATAAATAGGACAAATTATCACATTTGGCATGAAGTGATATGATGTTGAGTCACTTTGTCTCTGCCCAAATAAACTGGAGCACAAGATGACTGACAGAGAAACAGATGAAAAACAGTGAGCGAGAGGACTTTGATGTTCTCTTCTCTCACGTCAAGCCAGAAAAATGGGTCACTGAATGACTCGGTGAGGACAGGTGGTAGTAAACTTGATGGATTACAGCCCACAATGCCCACTTTGGATATATGGATGGATGGTGGTAGTATGCGTGTTTGAGTGTGTTTGTATGGTGCTGCTTGTGCAACTTTGCTGGTGTAGATTTTGAGTATCCAAGTGTAGATTAATCCCAAAGGAGTATATAGGTCATTTGTAGAATCTAGACTAACCTAACCCTAACTAGTTAGCTACTGTACATCTTCGAAGTCTATTTGCTCAAAAAAGTTGATCAAAACATTCCTTTCATGCACCATTATCAGAGAAAATTGAAAAAAAATACTCAAAACTCACACACAAACAGAACAAGCAATCTCAATCTCAAATGTCAAATGATGATGATTATTTAGGTTAACTTTATTACCATTAGCTCACAGCTGGTGACTGTAAGGCTATCAAAATATCCACTGTAATGACAGTTTCATAGTGCCCTAGATACAGTATGTCTCCATTAGTGAGTCCACTAAACGACACAATTTACCAGCAATCACACACAACACTATAATAGCAAGCCTCCATAATAGACTGTGAAAAAACCCCCAACTGTATGGCCTGATAAGGGCTCTACATGACGCATCAACTTTTTAGTTTCTGGGTCACTGCATGTGATATTATATGATATTAACTTCTACTTGAGGGTTGAAATATGTGGGTCACTGATAATAGTTAGTGTTGGTTTGCGAATGCAAAATCATGGTCGTCTGAGGTTAGGTTGAAATGAAATTATGAAGCGAGAGGAGAAGTTTTTACATTCAAAATGTGTTCGAAATTAAAATTACATTACAAATTACAGGTTGTAAGATTGTGAAAAAACCTTTGCAACACATATATCAGGAAAAAAATAGGGCTACATCAAAATTTGAAAAACCTTATTGCCCAATGCCCACCATAAATGTGTCTTTATTGTGGCTAACAAGTAAAAACATTCAGTAGGCCTACACGCAGAGTAACAGCAGTGAGAGCTCTGTGAGGCTGCTATATGCTAAAGTCAGCATGCTAACATGCTCACAATGAGAATAACATGCTGATGTTTAGCAGGCAATGTTTCCTTTTTCACCATCATAGTTTAGCATGTTAGCATGCTAACATTTCTAGCTAAACTAAACACAACTGAGCATGATGGGAATGTCTTGCATTACACAGAGAGGTGTTTCTATTATTTGGCCTACCCTCATTGATATAAATGGGGTGCACAAAATAATAGAAACACCTGTCAGTATAACGCAATACAATTAAACAGCGCCACAAACTACATCCTCCAAAATGATCATACAGATGATTTAACACCTCTCTAAAACACTTTCAACAAAAACTGAACATTATAACCTTCATAGGATTTAATGCAGTACGGTTGTATTAGACTGTATTCATTTTAGCTAGGTGTACAGAACTGGCAACTGAGTGTATATTGTCCTCAAAGTTTCATTTGGATACAGAAATCTGTCATAAACCCCCCATATGTAAGTTTTTGCTAAATATAAACTCCCCCCCTGGGTTGCTTAAACCCCTATTCCAGAAGAAAAACAGAGGCCATGACCACAGTGTCCTCAAAGGTAGCTGCAGATCTGTAAGGGTCCGCATAGAGTACTGCTTGTATGCCAACAGGGAATGCACGTCATAATACCAAAATGTGGGCAGGCAGTAGGAAAGTAAAAGACAACAGAAATACACAAAGGCTATGGAATCTTGGCCTCATTCGCTGTAATGTAGCACTGGACTAAAAATCCCAGAGTTTCATTCAAACTGAAACTTAGTGTATCAAGTGTGGGGGGCAGCAACATGCCTTGCAGCACAGTCTGAGAAGAGAAATGCATCTGTACAGCCACATCCTGAAACAAATCAAAACTGGGAACACTTTTTTATTTTTATTTATAAGATAACCCAGCAATATGCTATACTGAGTGGCTCATTATCTGTATGCCAGCAGCAAACGTGACACCAGCTCTTCTCTTCCACATTCAACATGATTTTAACATATTAAAATAGTCATATTAATATGATAGGATTTAAGTAACACAATTTTTGTGTTTTAGTTTAGCCAGGTGTGAAATTTGAAATGGGTGTAGGAGGCATAATATGTAGGGAAACGATCTGAGGCAAGTTACACAACATGTTCCTACTCACGCACACTCACACCTACAAGAGAACTGTTTTCAGCATTTCATGATTCAGGAGTCTTTGTCTGCTAAAATTGAGATAACATTTTCTGGATAAGTGTGCAATTACAGCCTACTCAGTTTTTTTTTCTGACGAGGGATTATTACAGTTCTGTGGATCCATGGACAGATCAAACAACCAAAGTAGGACACAAAGATCAGTCAGCAGTCAACAGTACAGCTGCAAGGCAACAACTGAACACACCTGGTAATAGGCATACTGCCTGAGGGCCATTAGAGGCAGAAAAATTAACTGCTGGAGTTGGAGTGAATGACTGACTTACATTTTTGAGATGGTTCACACTGAAGTCAGTTTTTAGATGGAGCTTTGGAGTTCAATCAGAAAGACTAGTCCTTCTCCTCTACTCCTTCATTCAGATTTCCCCAAACAGTGCCTCTTGGCTCATATCCATTTATATGTGTTCCCGCTTCTCTCTGTTATCCTATCAGTTTTAACATTTGAAAGAAAAACTGCCCACTTGTTCTCTCCATCCAGTAAAGTTAAACTTCCTCTTGCTTACATACATGGGAGCAAATGACTAATCAGCATGCCCTTTATTAATCAAATTAGCTGCTCCATCTACATTCAGAGTCGTGATGACCAAGGGGAGTTACTGAATGTTGCTGCCCTTTTCTGGGTTACATCCCGATTGACTAAGCCAAACATATATGCCAAAATCTAATCTTAATTTGATCAATGACACTATATCCGTTGTCTCTCCTGTTGAAGTCTATGTGAGCCTCAGCCAATTTGGCACAGGCTAGAAAAGCGATGTCATTAAATCTTTATCACTTACAGTTAAAAATAGGATTCTTCTTCTCTGTAAGAATTTCTGCTCCATGTGATTTGGCTGTCCTTCTCTATCTGTGTCATATGAGCCAGATGGATGGATTTGGCACTGGGTGCCTGTACTCTGTCAAATCCACAAAAGCATGAAAGACTTTCAGATTAAGACAGATTTAAGGTTAATCATCATCAGCTATAAAGGAGTTTGCACCTGTAGATGGAAATACAAATCTGCAAATGCATATACACACACATACTGTATACGCATGTATACAGTATATTTATGTGGCAAGAACGACAAAATGAATCTTTCTTCCACATTTTCATCATGTGGAACCTCGGGTCCTTTGAACCGCTGCTGTGATGAATCCGACAGGATGTGGCATGACTGATCACCCAACTGTCACACTGTTGAGCCCAATGCAGACTGACAACCATCTGACTGCTGCTGACTCACACATGCACACATGCATTTAGACTCTCTCGCATAAAGTGCTGAAAAACTGAACCTACTGCAATCCAAAAGCTCTTCACCCATTTTTGAGATAACAGGAAAGGATTTAGGTTAGATATTCTGAAGTTGATGCAGAGTTGATACATAAATACATAAAACTGTGTAGATTCAAGACTGTGTATGGTAAGGCACAAATATGCAAATGGTAAATGGTTCTGTTTTGTAAATGTTGGGCATTGTGTAATAATGGTGTGCACACGCATGAGCTTTATTGTTCACAATGGACATTTAAAAAAAAAAAAAAGGGTAAAAACCTGGCGCCTACATTACCCACATTGCAACTTGACCGCTGACAATTCGGTCAGAGATTCAGTTGTGTTATGCTAGAAGCAGCTAATGTAGCCTCGAGCCTCTAGCCTCAAGCAGAGATGAGGAGTGGGATACAGATGTCTGGTAAGCTCATGTCTTTCTAACTCCACACCCCTAGATTCTTTTCATTTTCGAACTTGTAGTCTTCAGCTCCAACCCGACGCTGACTCAAGTGACATCACTTAAGTCAATTTATCAGACTTCACACAACTCCCTCTGGAGTCACAAATATACAACCTTTTTCACATAGGCAGTGGTACTTTCCAAGACCTGTAAACAGACTTTGGATGTGTAAGATCGATGGAATTCCCCTTTAATAGTTCATCACATAGCCTATGTAGCCCGCGAATTATCATCAGCAGTGATACTGTATCAGTGATGTTTTAAAGTAGATTATAGCACTCCTACTAATAAAAAACTAACAAAAAAAGCTAATTAAAGAGATATAATAAAACATTTGTGCACACAAATTTAAAAAAATCTGAAATTGGCTTAAACCCTAAAAGTACACAATGCATTTCAGATTTTCCTCTTATTTTTTCCAGCTTGATCTACAAAAACATGTGTACACATGGTCTGAAGTGTGCATGAGGTCGACACATTCTCACCATGTTTTTTTATAAATACCAATTTTTGTCTGGCCCATGGTGTCACTTAACATGATTTTCAGGATTAACACTTACAGTACCATTCACTGTTATTCTGGCCTGCCAAAGTGTGAAACTGCACTGTGTAGCTGTAATTCATTCCCTACTTTCGGCTTTATTTCTCTCTGACATACACACGCACAAACACAGACAGGCACACACATTCACGAAGCAAGCGTATCCTGAGTCACGGTTATAGCAACAGATTGATTATAGAGCAGGATACATTTGTCCACACTTTTGGAAGTGAGTCATGGGGTTGAGCTGCCTGCTCGAGTGGTTTCGCTCGCTTACTTCCTGTTGACTCTCCATTCAGTGTGTCCACATTTCAAATGACGATGAGAGATAACATGTACTTAAATATTTGATTACGGCCCAATGTTTGAGCTATTTATGTTTTGAGCTGAGATATGCTAATGTGATTTGACTGATAATGAGTGCGTCGTTTTACTGAAATTCAATACAGCTTCATTTCACAGGAAGCTCTCTTTAGTTACAGGACCTGACAGCAGTTGCACCAAGTAGTTGTGAGTCGAGTGAATGTGGAGACATTTGTAACGCCATCTGACTCTTCTGCAAACATTACAAAAAAGTACTAAAGAGCCAAATGATAGTCAACTTTCTGGGTAAATAAGGAGAAAAAGAAAGTTCATTATATTTGTAAGACCATGATTAAAGGAGTATTTCCCCCATCTTCCACCATGCTCTACATCTATTTATTACCTGAGCACGTTTCACTGGCAATCAGTATTCTGAAGTTGTAGCTTGTGAAAACCAGACATTAACATAATGTCTATGAGTCATTTTTCCAGGCATGGAGGCTTAGATACTGTACATCCACATGTGCAGCTCACATCCAACCAGTATGCATAATTCAGGCATATTCATTTTGGGATTTTCTTGTTGATTGAGAGGATGCTGTTACTGGGTGATGAGGTTGCATGTTGGTTATTACACCCAAGAGATATGTGTAATGTAGAGAGCCATCTGACATATTTGCAGGGCAGAGGGATGTTTGTCTAATAAAACTCCCTAGTGATTTGTTGTTTCCTTAACCCTTCTGCTGAGGTGTTAATCAAGAAGAGCCAGTTATGGTGCCATGAGTATCTCTGGATTGTGCAGATTTTTGAAAGCAGATGCAGGGTCACCATGTTCAGTGTAGAGGTAAACACTAAAATCATAAATTATATGGTGTAATATTTATTTTTCCCTCTAACCAAAGCCCATTGAAGCTAGAATTGTTGAGATTGAGTGCCACAACATTATGACAGATGTACGCTGGAGAGAAAACAATTTTAGCACAACGTTTGAATGTCCAAAATACATAACAGAGCAACTGAGGCTGAAGAAGTGTGTATGGCCTCAGGAAACAACCCTAATCTGTTTAAGTAAGAGTGTCTTGAAAATAAGTAAGTAATAGTGCATTGAAAATCACTCCAGAGGTGATATTGTGCTCCGCAGCCCTGATTCACAATGCAGTGAAAAAACAGGCAAAAAATGCTGCCCTATAAAGAGACAGAAAGATAGCATCAGTGCAACCTGCAGGACACATGATGAACAAGAACAGAAAGTGCCTTCTTTTCCAGTCTTTTTTGTACAATTTTCTTGTTTTACAATTATTGTTTTGAACCTGGAACCCACAGGAATGTTTGTGACATAAATTACAATATTTCTCCACAGTGAAATGTTGTGTTAGAGGATAAGGATAGCAACATTTCATATTTTTGTTACTGTCAACAAATCCCATGAAAAGACTAAACCCAATGATGTGCTGGTCTCAATACTTTCTGACTTTCCTCCCCTGTTTATGGCACTCAGTCCCATTCCCATTGGTTCCTATTGAAGATGTAATTCATTAAAAAAGGGGCACAAGTTTTTTTTTTTTTTTAAAGGTTAAGCAATTTCCTAAAACAGCTGGGCACTGTCATTTTAAGCAAACATTACTCAAACAGGAGTAAATAGTGCATTAGTTGGGGACTATTTTCATCTGCGGATTAATACACATTTAGTGCTTTAATGACAACAGCAGGATGGTTTGTGTGGTATTGACTCAAAATAAAGTACAGTGACCATGCTCATCATGTTGAAGGAACATGTCAGCCAGTGCAACAGTGTGGTTCATTGATGTGTCTTTAGTAGTTTTTTGACAACAATGGAGCTCTGTGGCACAGAGGAATAAACTATATCAGGGTTTAGAAACACGGGCAACACTTGTTAGCAGGATCAATTCACTGTTGGTTTTGGTCTTTTCATGGGATTTGTTGACAATAACAAAAATATAGAATATTAGCGAACTTATCCATTAAAATCAGGCTCACTGGGCAGATACGAGATGCTCCACAAAGGAAAAGGGGTCATACACATCTCAACTACATTATCATTTTTTGTTAACAACCATGATTATCTAAGCCAAGGTATAATAATAAGTTTAAAAGACAATACAGCACACAACAATGTCACATAATTTGCAGGGATGCATTTGACAAGAATGAGACAAGATGTGTGTTTGCCAACCATTATCACTGTCTATCTGTACGCTGACAAAGATAAGGGGACACTGATAGTGGTTGCCTAGTCAGATATGTGATTTGACTGTTGACATACAATATCCTGGCAGACATCCTGTCAGCGCATCAGGAAGAATTACACTACAGTATTTTAAAATAGGCTGCAAGCTTCATTCACAGTTTTGTCTTGGGCTTATGACTTTACTTTCCAAACGAAGCGCCTCCCTTTCCAAATGTGAAAGGAAAAAAAAGAAGATTTTTCTACTTGAGGAAGTCGTGAAATAAACGGCACAAAAGCCAGCTGTGCAACCATAAAGTCAAAACACAACCATAAAAGATGGTATAATTTCACCCATTAACATTTACTACTCACTATTTACTGACCTACTGTACATGTAGAGTGTAAGCATTAGGCTATTAGATGCTACACACCAGCTGGTAGACAACAGGGCAGCACCTGGGCTGTATTAAAAGCCAGAACACAAAGGACAATTCATGGAGTCAATGTGTGTAAGATTAAACTCTAGTGTAGACAGTGTGGAGGGTAAAATGTTTCTCCACACTTTTACTTAAAGGATAAGGCTGCCAATATTCTGTATTATTTAAATATCAACAATCCAACAATTAATTGATCTCTTACTGATAAGTAGTGCCTGTGTGTGTGTGTCCATCCTGGTGTAGCCCATTCCTCTGTGCCATAGAGCTTTGTTGTCCAAAAACCATTAGAGCACATCAGCGGCGATGAATATGGGCACTGCAGTTCATTGTGAGTCAATCCCACATACACCTCCTGTCGTAAATACTCACTAGAACACCAAATGCGTTTTCTTTCACAGCTCAAAAGAGTCCCCCCAAAATGCACTTTTTACTCCTATTTGAGTAACATTTGCTAAAAACCACAGTGCCAATCTAATTTAGGAAATTACTGAGCCTTTTGTAAAAATGTAACTCTAATTTAAGTCTATAGTACGAACAAATGGCCTTGGGCCTGAGTACCACAGACGGGGTAGGGATGTCAGTTTTTGTCTTTTGACATGAAAATTATAAAATGACACCAGCCTTATCCTTTAATATATGATTCTATGAGTATATATATTTAATACATGAAGTTTGAGTAGAAGGTGTCTTTTATGGTTTCATTATATTACAATGTTCCCTTTGTACCCGCATCAACAGTCCTCCTCTGCCCCTTCTCGTAAGAAGATATAGGGGAAGAATCTTCCAGTAGCAGTGAAGGTTAACTCACACGCAGGGCAACATTTATATTTGGCATCTGTCAGATTTCAACGCCATCATCTTGTGGCATCATCTTGACAGAATGACAGTGCAGTGCACATGTTTCTCACAGGAGTGTAGATGCAGATGTTCAGGCCAGGGGGCCAAGATATGGGCCACAATCAATCAATATACAGAGTCAGTGCCATTCCTTCTCAATAAAACACAAGGGGCTCATAGCCACTAGGAAATCTGTTTCAAATAACGACACAAAGAAAACTAATATTAATCGACTTTCTCTCTTTGAAAGACAGATCTGGGACTAGTGTATGAAAAAAATCAGTTCCTCAGAGAGGTTTGAAGTTGCAGCAAAACACGGTGATAGTGTAATTTTGCAAACGGAACAGGTGAACTAAACATAGCAGAGGAGATAAATGAAGGGAGGATAAAATATACAGAGCTATTCTTCAAACAATCATGACCAGAAAAAAAATACAGCCTGTAAATAAAGATATTTTGGTGTTAAAGATAGGCAATGAAATGAATGGCCATGACAATCTTATAATGTGTGATTGTTTACAACACCGAACACACGTCAGAGCGAACATTCGTTTTAGTCCAAAAGGCAATGCCATCTGGTAATAATCATCACCACAGGGCAGCATGCCCACAAATAGGAATACAAGAAAAATGCCTGGGATATGAGACATAATGGCACATGAATTACACAAGAAAACACCCAGTGATGGGAGGACCATTTTGGATATTGTATATATTGCAGTATGCCGTCATAGGCCTTTTTCACAGCAGACATTTAGACTTGTCATAGTAGGAAAAACACGGGCGTTAACATCAATGATGGATCCATTCTATTCAAGTGTCCCCACTAAGCTATGACACCATAAATCTGAAGCAGCTTAATGGAATTCAGCCATCATTAATTTTATTATTTACACCTGTGCTTTTCCTGCTGTGATAAGTCAACATGTCTTTAGTGTGAAGAGCCTGTGGCTCAGTGTTTCACTGAAATTAATGATGAACTAAAGGAAAATGTACTTATTCATGACACTGTATCTGTGATATTCATTGTATTCAAAGAGTTTTGTATTGTCATTGTTATTCTCGTGTATCAACTTCCCCTTTAACTGCCTGATGTCCGCCTACTTCAGTTAGTCATACATTTCCTAAATATACACAAGGTGAAAAGGTTTTAAATGCTTTACAAGTGTGTGTGTGTGTAGTGAGAGAGAGAGAGAGAGAGAGAGGGCAATAGTACGTTTTTACAGTTAAAATAAAGTCAGAATGGAGAGGCAACAATATTGTGCTGCAATGTGATTGATCATCACAACAAAGTAAATCAAGAGGTTGTTGTACATCTCTCAGTACTTTGAAGTACACAGATCCTTTACTTGAGTATAAATAGAATGACCTGTAAAATACACTCCTATACAAGTAAATACAAATAATTTACAATTTTTTTACGTATCAATTTTTTAAGTAATATCAGCTAAATGTACTTAAAGTTAAAAAAAAAGTACTCCTTATGCAGAATGACCCCTTTCATACTGTATTTCTCACTCTTTATATGCTATGCTTAGTTTCATGTATCACGCATACCATACATCATATTTAATAAGATGATCAAATGCTGTGTATACACAACCTTACAGCCCCCCTTCAGTCAAAAATGTTTTGTTATTTCACTTGGATGTTTGATATGAAAAGTGTGATGTGGAAACTTGAAGCCTCCAGTGCACATACGCTGAGAATCGACTTGAAGACAAGTGAGGACATCTTGTATCCAGCAGTTAAACATTTGAAATAAAAAAATATTTGCATGTTCATAGATTCTGGATTTTTCAATGAGCCAAAAGGAGGACAATATTCCCCTCTGAAATGTAGTGAAGTAGAAGCATAAAGTAGCATAAAATGGATAGTAGATGACAAGTAGCTCTGAATTGTACTCAAAGCCAGCTCTTGAGTAAACGTTCTCTGCAACAGACCCACAAAGACATAAACTGTAACCACACTGAAATGCATTCTCCACTAAATTGTCATTTTAAAGCTTTGAGGTGTAAAGAAATGCTGATTTAAATTCCACAGCTGTGACTGCAGCCATTACTTTGTGTCAGGACAGGGAAGTCCGCAGCTAGTATTCCCAGAGTGTTTTGCTCTGCTCCACTGCCCGTCAGGTACAGCAGGCCCTTGGGGAGACCGTGTATGAGTGCATATTAAAAGTGTAGACTGTAAAAGTGTGTTTTGGTGGGATGGTGGGAAGGGTTACAGTGTTCCCTGTGGCTTATTGTGGTTCCACGCTGTTGCCTAACCTAACAAGGCAGGGAGAGTCACAGTCTGTGAGACGACGCTAGTCTCAGGGGAAGTTTAGGAGGATCACGAGTCAGGCTCACTCCTCTAGAAAAAACTCTGACAAACTGGAGGCAGGCAGGATCCGTTCCTAGAACGTTACAGGCAATGCATCACATCTAATTGGACACCAAGGACAGCTGAAGGTGATTCAAACAGATTCACACATTGCCATGTGTGACTGAATCCATGTATAAGCTGCTCTCCTTAGAATTTGCGTAAGGAAAATGTAATCAGCTTAAGGAATTGCAAAAGGGCATTTTTAATTAATTCAGAATTAACACCACAGGAAGCCAACCATATGGTTTCAGCTCAGATCTTTTTTGATCTTTAGTGACTTCTCTTTTACTACTGGGGAAAATGAAACAAGTCCTGCCCCTGGATGACAGAGCTAGTTTCTAGTTCTAAGGTTTTTGGTTGCCAAAAGTTAACTCTGCAAATGGTTCAGCACTGCTGCTGAACCATCCAAACCTCTCAGATCGTCTGGGGAAAAAACGCAAAGGAGCAGCATCTCCCAGAAAACTTGAGCTCAGCGCCAACTCTCACTTCTTTTAAATCAAGGCTTAGAACTTTTGTTTGCGCTGGATTTTATTAAATAAAATTTGGGACTCTCCATTCATATCTTGTACTGTAATTTTTGTTTATTCTGTTTTATTCAATTTCAGCTTCTATTTTACTGTATTATTTTTAAATCCCATTTGTCTTTTAATATTACCTGTGTTTTTTTTATATATTCTTTTAATGCCTTTTTGTGTCTTATGTAAAGTACTTTGGAACTGCCTTGTTGTCAAAAGGTGCTATACAAATAAATGTGCCTTTTCTTGCCTTACCAAAATGGATATATAGAGTCCATTGTAATTCTGTTGGAACTGTCTCATATTATGCACAGTGCATATAGAAATAAACAAGATTATAGAAATCCGTGATGTGTTTTTCAAAACAGGAAACTGACCTTCAAACTAACCCAAACATGATTATAATTAACCAATAGGTTAAAATTTTATGGAATATCACCTTTCATCTCTCCACAAATATGACCAGAGCATTGTGTACATTTTCATTATCCATACTTTAGTTGTTCTCCTTCACGTCATGTACAAAAGGGAACCAGGAAGTAAATATAAATATATCCATTACTCACCTGATATGCAAGTTAGCATTCCTATCACCATCAGATTCTTTACAGCAGTCTACTAATTTGTTGCAGAACATGACAAACATATTCATACAAAGGGATGTCAGAGCTTGAATAATCAGAATTTATGACACATCTTGTAGTTTAACAAAGGTTTATTTATGGGATGATCCTGTCTAAAAAAGAAGAACCACAGCTGGATTTGACTGTCAGCTGCTATTACTACTAGCCCTCTCTGTAAGTACTGAACTCTTTGCTGCAAGAAAATCTAAATAGAACTGCTTATTTAAAGAGGTCTTCTGATATTTGTCCTCGAGGCATAACAATGATGGGCAGATGATGTCTTTCCTCTGATGTACTCTGTGACCGCCTGACATATATATACATATATATATACATACATATATATACATATATATATATATATACATACATATATATACATATATACATACATACATATACACATATACATACATACATATACACATATATACACATATATATACACATATATATATATATCTCACCTCCTTTCTCCACGCACACTGATTTACATGCTCTGCCATCATTGGTTGCCTGGATGTTACACTTCAACAGGCTGCCTTCTGCTGATTGGTTGCAACTGCAGGAGGGCATGTCAGCTCTCTCACCAAAACAGGCATAAAAAGCAGTGTGTGGGATCAGACACAGAGGAGCATCCAGTAAGCAACTTTGACGAGCTTTGACAGAGAGCCACTGCCAGCTTAACACAACTGGGAGGTGAAAGAAAAGCAAGGAAAGAAGCTCAAGAAGAAGACTCACAAGAAATTGCGGGAGGGGAGATTTTCAAGGAAAACTATTTAGAAAAGTCAGTGACAGGTGTTGAAATTTGCAGTGTCTGTTTTAAAGCAGCTGTTGTAACCACTGAGAGGAAGTGAGTAAACAGAGGTAGTTTTTGGGATATTTTCTTTACTCATTTTGGCCAGCATGTCTCTGGAGGTGAAGGAGAAGACCCAGGTGCGTCTAGTGTTTCTGGGGGCAGCAGGAGTGGGCAAGACAGCCCTGATCCAACGCTTCCTCCAAGACACATTTGAGCCCAAACACCGGCGCACAGTGGAGGAGCTGCACAGCAAGGAGTATGACATCAGTGGGGTCAAGATCACAGTAGAGATCCTGGACACCAGTGGCAGCTACTCCTTCCCGGCCATGCGCAAGCTCTCCATCCAAAACAGCGACGCCTTTGCGCTGGTGTACGCTGTGGACGACCCAGAGTCACTGGAGGCTGTCAAGAGCCTCCGAGATGAGATTCTGGAGATCAAGGAGGACAAGTACACACCAATCGTGGTGGTGGGGAACAAGGTGGACCGGGAGGATGAGCGTCAGGTGTCCAACGAGGACGTGCTGTCAACTGTAGAGCTGGACTGGAACAACAGTTACCTGGAAGCTTCGGCGAAGGAAAACGCCAATGTGGTGGAGGTGTTCAAGGAGCTCCTGCAGCAGGTGAACCTTCCCAGTCGGCTCAGCCCTGCGCTACGCAGACGCAGGGAGACCTTTCCGAAAGACACCAACTTCCGGCCCCCCATGAACAAGACCAACAGCTGCATTCTGTCATAATGGGAGACAGAGGAGGAGACATGTTGCTTTGTTCAACGAAGGGACATGAGAGGATGAAGGGTATGTTGTGCAACTCAGTGCTGCTGGAAAGAGAGAAAGAGCCTGGACTTCACTCAGTGGGGGTGTAAAGTGAAAAGCTGCCTGACTGAGATAAGTGGGACCGACAAAGACACTTCAGGGTTCACAGCTGAGAGGAGAAGAAACCTGAAGAGGTGAATGATCTTGAACAGACTGCCAGTGGAAAGAAGGACGGTGCATTAATCACTCAGTTGTTTACTTGACGTAATGTTGTTGCTGCTTATTTGGTGACATGCTGCTGGTGTTTAGATCAATGTGTAGCTTTTGGATTTTCAATTAAAATGTTCACTTACATCAAGATATCTAGACTGTTGCTCACAGATTGTTTTCTGAGAGAAAGTGTGTTTATATGTTGTATGTGCAAATGTTGTATGTCTCATGTACATTGGCTCAATTTAATAATTCACCCGTAGCACATCATGTTTACAATTTTTGTATTCAATTAGAATTTGCTATTAGGCATGACATTACTCTTGTTTTAAATGCAAATGTAAACTGTAAATGCACTTTTCATTTTTAAATAAACATTAAAAGTTATGTTTTTAGGTTGTTTTTTTTATAATTCTTTCTTTTTATCGGGGCATATTCTCACAAATAATAATTTTTGCTGTTTATTTAACAAATGTAAATGAAATGTGGATTTAAATGTGTAATAAAAGATGGAAGCACAAAAAAATCTGTTGTGTGAAATTGTTAATGTAAATGTAAATGTAGCTAGATGTACAGATTATGTATTAATTGCTGATAAGCAAGGTCATTGAAGTAAATAATTATGTAAAGAAGGTAAGTTATTAAAAGTAAATAATAAATCAATCATTAATTACATGAAAATTTTAATAATTCCTTTACGGAAAGTGCAGCAACGAATGACAATACATAGAAATAAATGAACAAACACAGCATAGATAAAATAAACCAAGGTCGTGGAACACGTTGCAAAAATATATATATATATATTATAGCTACAGAATATAGCACTGGATTGTAGGACTGCAGTCATTTTGACTATTACTTAATAAAATGTACATATGTTTGATGCTGGAATAGTTTGTTTTAATAAATGTTAATATCCTTGTCCACCCAAAACATAATTGGTATTTTTTACAATACAATTTGAGAGCTGCGTTGTTCATGGGGTCCAGAAATCTTTCTGAAGAGGGCAGCACTGAAATCTGTCACTTTCAGTATAACGCTTGTTAGAGCAAACAGACTTTTTCCAGGCCACAGACATTCTGATGTCTTTCAGGTAGAAACAGGAAGATAAACTGTGATTGTGAAATATAGAACAGTAAAGAAGCAATGCACGTGTTACAGAACCATGAATACTGATCATTTCATCCACGGAGTCTTAAAATGTGACAAAATAAGCCAACAAGTGCCAACAAAAATGATTCCGTGTTCTAGTTTCTGTTGGTATCCTACAGTAGTTTAAGATCTCTGTCGCCATCTGCTGATGAAAAACACACATTTCATTCACTGAAACTAGTGACAGAACTGGCTATAGGCCTGAGAGGACAACAGTCAAAGGTCAGCAAAACAATCTGAGCTGCCCTTGAGCATCACTAAATTTGAATACTAAACTCCTGTTTAACAGGTTGACAGAATGGATCATTGTGCACTTCCTGAAATAGCTGTGCACGGTTCCCCTAAATGCAACCTGCCGAGCGGAGACAGTTATAGATCTCAGGTCAAAGCAGCCCCCCTCCACACACACACACACACACACACACACACACTCCACTCCATCAGATTAGACTGAACCAAGTTTCCTGTCTTAATTTGAGGAAGTGGCCGGGTAAACGTTTGCGGGCAGTTCCTCTTTCAGTCCACATTTAAACATTCTTCCGCACTCCGCTCTAATTCATTTGCGAAGGGAGGGAGGCCTAGCAGCTTCACAGTCACGCAGGTGTGTGGATTTACCATCTCGTAACGGAGTTCTACTTTAATTTACGTTTGAGATGGACATTTGAGGATTTCTGGATAGTCATTTCACGTACACTACCTTTACTTAAGTATTACTTTTATTAGCATTCAGTGGTCAGATTTTAACTGCAGTGAGGGAGGCCATTCATACGGTTACGACTGCTTTTCTCAAATGTCTTCGTCCCTGGACTTGGTCAAAGCTCCTCAGCAGATTAAAGAGACTCTGAGGCGTTTAGAACAAGTTCAGGGTCCTGGACAGATCACTACAACGAAGGTTTTATGACTTTTTTCCCCCTTCCTCTGTAGAAGAGTAAAAATAACTGTAGAATGTGTCACACGCATATGTTTACTCTGACTGAGCCTTTATGGGTCATGTGTCAATTTGTGAGATACACTTGTGAATTTGTCACCTATTCAAATCAAGGATTTAAAAAGGGATTCAATACATTTACAATTTAATTTACATTTGGAAATGATCACCCCAAATGTCATTTAAAGGCTAATTAACAGTGATTACGTATGTATATGTATATGCATTATGTTTACTGTATTCATGCAGTGGTAGAGAGCCTCAGCTCTGCAGTACAAACTAAATCGTAACTGGTCACATTTTGTGCATGAAAGGTTCATTTACCTTATGTGTTACACATGCAGCAGGATTTATTAAAAGATAAATAAAAATCAAGGCACAATGCAACAATCAAATGAATCCCAGAAGGCTGCCTATATTACACCAAATCTTTTTCCTACACCATACTGTATTTCTGATGATGAAATTGCAGAATGTCTTTGGCACAAGCTTTATGATAGGCACTTTCATCTAACTAAAGCTGAGCACTTCAGTTTGACATTTCATGCTTTTCCATGCTTCATAAAGCAAGCAGCCTCAGCTATGACTGAAACTGCTACTGAAAGTTTAGATTCAGGTGTGAAGCCACTGTATTGTACATTTGTGACAGTTACAGAAATGTGTTCACACTTAAAATGCAAAATGCAAACCATACGTGTACTTACAAATACCAGCTGTGGTACTGTGCGGTACATTCACCCAAATATTCAAGTACATGCAAGCATTTGTTAATTTAAATCTACATGGTTCAAAAATGACAGAGCTTTACTCACCCAAGAAGAATTGTTTTATTTGCCAAATTCTGCAGCATACCGAGAGGCTGCACATGATACATTATGTTTGTGCCATTATGTGCGATTCATGTTTTCACAAGGTAGGAAGCATATATTAGTGAAGTGAAACAGTTTCAGTTTGTATTGTTTGTACAGTCCCGCTATGTAACATATCAGAAGAATATAAACACAATTTGAGTTGCTTCATATGTCAACATACTGTAAATAAAGCCAATTTCTGTCAACATGTTTATCAGAAACACAAACTGGAACAACAGGTTAATTCTTGGTCTTCTGTGTGTGCACTTGGTAATGTTTACTTTGTGTGTGCAAGAATGTAAATATATACGTGTGTTGCCTCAGTCATCCACAGCGATGTTGCGGAACAGATAGGCCATGGACTCTCCGTTGTGGGTGCGCCGGATGGCCTCAGCCAGGATCATACTGACATCCACAGTTTTGATTTTTGGACACTGCAGCTTCTGCACCTCATGGGGTACAGTGTTGGTCACCACCACCTGGAGGCGCAATACAATAGCCTTAGTGCATTTGACTACATGGACTTTGCTGCCCTGAGTCTAGGCTTTCAGGTAGCACTATAAATTCTTAAGCAAAAATTGGCAAATTATAAGACAAACTATGGGGCTTCTTCTGAACTTGACTTAAATCTGTAACTCTAAACATGAGCATTTTGATTGGTGGAGCTGGATGAGGTGGTACATACCCTGGGAATAATCAATGCATGACAAATGCCACATGGCAATGATATTATCACGATTCTACATATAAACAAACCAACTAAAAACCCAACTAAGTTAGCGTAATTATTTATTTAATGTCAAATCCTCTACTCTCATGACATAGAATTCCCCCATAATTAAAGCCATTGCTCACATTGTATCTTACCAATACAGTTGCAGAGAGGCTGAATTCAGCAGAAAAAAAGTCTCCTAACCCTTTTGACAAAGTTAACAATAAACGAACACTGACTAGTCAAGTCATAAGTATACAGGATATCACACTGTTTAAGTTAAAGCCTGTCATCAGAAATAAATGTCTCATTGTGTTATGACTGATGTTATTTTTTTTTGTCTAGCTTCACACCTCCCTGAGGCATTAGTCAATGCACTAGATAACCACAAAGAACATGCATAAAGAGTCTTAAATAAATAATAAATATGGAGGGATACATCACAAAAGTGACCCCATCCTCAGTACAAGCCAATATGTAAAAGGTGATTAATGTGTGATTAATAATGTTTTTCATTTTCTGAGGAGGAAGGTAAAATGCTGATCTGATCTACAGTGTGTATACGTACAGGGGTGAGATTGGTTTACATTAAAGCTCCTGCTAATATAATTTTTTTTTTTATTTTTATTTTTTTACAAATTATCATTAGATTCATTTACTGAAAGTAGTTATAGGTCAACTTTGTCCTAATTTTGACATATTAAAATGCATTTTCCATGCACCTTTGAATATTAACTTCAGTGACAAGAAAGGATGACACCGATCATTTTGCCATCCACACATGATTTTACCTCATCGATAGCAGACTCCTCTATTAGTCTTGGTGCATCTGCGGACAGCAGGCCATGTGTAGCCATGATGTAGATCTTATAGGCTCCTCTCTCCTTCAGGATTTCTGCTGCTGCAACAAAGTCCTCCACATCATCTATGATGTCATCCTGAGAAAGTGACCACACGGTTAGGCATCACACGGGGAAGGGGAAAAAAGGAAAAATAAAAGTACATATATTTGGATTCCTGGAAAACTGAACACCAACATTCATGTCATGGTGTAAACAATACTGAGCATCGGACATTTCTGAGAAGGTTCGTTTTTAATATCTGTGACTTGGAAGTGGCATGACTTGAATCCTGAATCTGATGAAGTACAAAAACCACCAGACATACTTGGCCTTGCTGTGATCTTTTGTGGTAATCTCCCCCTTATGAGAAACATCACCAATGAACGCACCGAATCGCACAAAATCTGTAGAACTACTAACAAATGCCACATGAAAAAGAATCTGTCACATAAATTTGCATATAAGCAACCTCCCAACTAAGTCAACTTAATGATTAATATGTAAAAACCTCACTCAATCACGTTTCTATATGCAGAATGAATTGCTTAATTGTTTTAAGTACAAGTAAATCACATAAAAGCTTGAGGTCTTACAACAATGATGGCGATTCTGCCTCCTACATCACCAACAACAGTGATGGGTGGCTTCTCCTTCGCCATCATCACTGAAAAAGACAGATGAAGGAACATTACTTTCCAGAAAAGATTTGAGGTCTATCCTGTAACCCCAATCAGGAACAGATTCTTGAAGCGAGTAAAGTTACGGTGGATTTGGTGAAAAGGGATTTGGTTAAAGACCTGCAAACATCATGCAAGAAAGGTCTACCCCGACACGTGTGCAGCTACCACAGCACCAATCCAATAACTGCAGGCCATTAAAGACCATTTGTGGGACAAATCTGTGCTGCTGCTAAATCCAAACTAAGCCTTAAGATGGGTTTACATGGTGCAATTGCATGTGACTGCTTTTGGTATAGTGGTAGATGGACAAGTGGGTGTAGAACTGAGTCACTTTTAGGAACCACAGACCAGGATCGATCATTATTTGTAATCTAATCAAACACTATTTTTTAACAGATTACAATATTGATGTTACGAAAAGAACTTAACAAATTGACGTCTCTCATCCCTGACAGGGATATTAAAATGTTTAAAATGGATTTCAAGTAATATTCGATTCAGGTCTAGAACCCACCACATCTGACTTGAGGGATCAGATCACACTGAGGCCCTCCATGCCAAAAACCTTCTTCCAAACAACAGCAAGGCACATTCAGACGTCAGTTCCCAAATCCATCACAAGACCATCCAGCAAGGCCCTCTGTGCAAAAAACTAAAATTTAAACATTTTTGAATGGAGAAAGGAAGCCAAGAAACTAGAATCTAAAAACAATGATTACATTGTTTGAAACAAAAGACAATCAATCAGTTTCTGAGCCCACAACTCAAAATGTTTGAAGGAAAAAGATTTAAATGGAAAAATATGAGCAGGATTTAAAAAAAGATTATTATTATTAGCAATTAATGAACTACAATGTCTAGTTCATAATCAGTAGTGTGCCAAGTTTAGCAAATTTCATAACTTAACTCTAGTAGAAGTGTTAGGTCTTTACGCTTTTTTTCACCCTTAAATTTTAATATCTAGCAGGATTTTACATCTGTGGTGACTAAGATAACATAAGTCATATTATTCAAGTGTTACATGTAAACAGTTTCTCACCCAGTAATAATTCTTAGTTTCACAAAAAACAAATTCATTTAAACTGAGAGGATGTGACACTGAGGGCTTCCAACCATTATCATCAACACTTAGTGGGAAAACTATTTTCTTCTTATGATCCAAGTGTGCTTCAATGTATCAGGACAGTGCAGCTGGCTGCTTTTAACACAATGTAAAGTATTTCCCCTTGCCAAAAGGAATGCATAAACAGAGACAGACACTGTATGTTGCCCACATCTTGCCATGTAGGGTGGACACACCTGGGTCGGGCATGTTACAGACATGCGTTTAATGTCCTCATTAATTTCAATTTCTTTGTCCCGTTTGACCCAGATGTAAAACTTGCATGACGAGTTCAATAAAAAAAAAAAAAAAAATCTGAACATACCCCTTGCATTTCTGTTGTTGATTGATCTGTTGTTGAAAAGACAAAGTGCTGGCTAGGAGGACACAGCAGGAAAAAGTAATGAATGTCCTAAATTCCTTTATAACCTCAGTGGGGTGTGAATTACCTTACAATCACTAAGGATTCCATCAATATTCAAGTCAGCTTTGATTTAGCTCCAGGAAGAGGCCAAAAAAAATGAGCTGACAGTTTCGCTGCAGTGGGGTGAGACATGCAGAGATGAACAGTATTTAGATTCTATGTGGTGTGGGGCAACAACTCTCCTTTTGCTGCACTACTGGTTTCATAAACAGCAGTTTAAAATGTAATGATAAGGCGATATAATGATATAGGTGAGAGAGAAAAAATTACGTTTTCACTACCCACTCCTTCGTTGCTGCCTAAACATTATACAAGTGTCTATGAGAGTTTATATTCCTGTTAGCAATTTTTGTTTTTTTGTTCCCTAAGATGGCATAGAGATATAATTAACACCTATTATAGGATCGTTGTCACTTTAATTCTTGAAAGTCCAGATGTGAAATGAAGTGGAAGCCCTCAGTGACTCATTCTGTCATTCCATGCAGTCAGGCACAAACAATCAGCAGGAAACACAAATGGATTCAAGCGTTATGATCATACTTGGGAGCTCTATCCCAGGGAATGGGACATGGCGTCTGCTGGCTGCGTTGGCAAAAGATAGGATGGTACAGAAAATTTTTATGAACAATTAGACATACAACAAACAGACAAAACATTACAGCACACTCAGTGACATCCAAAACAAACTCATCCACCGTGTTTCTGAGGAGGAGCTTCTAAATCACACATTAGCTGTGTTCAGTGGTAAGAAGCCTTCCTGTACCATGAATTGACATTTTGTGTAATAAATGCATGTGTAAAGGCAGAAAGAGAGAGAGAGAGGCGCAGCTGGGATGAGTGTGATTCAGCTCCTGCTGGAGAGGAAAAAGAGACGGCTGACATAAAACATTTCAGGTAGCAAAACATTTCCAAATCCAGGGGGAGACGGAGGAGGAGGATGGTAAATTCAGCTGAAAAGTGAGCAGACGGGACAAGATGAGATGAGGAAGGAAATAAATCTGGCTGAGGAAGAAAAAGGGGGCAATGTCAGTCACTCCCTACAGTATTTCACAGCTGCCTACAACAACGCCTGGGGCAGGGCTGACCTGAAGCATGCTAAGAAAACTGTGTGTGTTACTGCAGGGTCAGCAGGATTACTCTCGTCTTAAGCTGGCCAATTCAGGCAGCTTTAAGAGAAAACTGAAACTGTGAGCGAAGGTCAGCCCTGCTACTGGGAACTAAACTTTGGTTTATGATTTCTATGTGGCTATAGAGACACACGAGCAGCAGATGGAAATATACCTTGGCATTCATTCTTCTCACAGTCTGATGACCACGCAGCTCGAAACTCAAGCACTCTAATGTCCCTGTTGGAAATGTAGCTCGCTACGTCACCCAACAAAAGAGCTGAGTTGGCTAGCAGAAACAGTTTCTCAAAGGAAAGTTTCCTGTCTGCAACTGGAAACACTCCATCCTTTTAAATCCATTAAAAATTTATAAAATTCCTGCAGATAATACCGTTGTATTCCAGTCTATGGCTGTCTTTTTGCCTAGCTTAACACTCTTATGCACAATGAAATGTTAAACAATAATCCTCTTTTTACTATTTTTGTATTCATAAGTTAACAGTCAGCATGATACAGTAAAAGATGTAGATGTGTATACGGCTTTTATCTTGCGCACATGACCTTTGTTATGAATAAACATAACATTCTTCAGGGAGAAACGGTTTGTGAGTCAACATAAACACGAAAAGCGACTTTTTGTTTACAACCATTTGCATACAACCAGTAATAGAACACAGAATCAGCCATAAAACTGATTTTATTTCAGTAATGCCGTAACAAACACCTGTAAATGACTGTCAGAGGATACACAAAAGAGGAAACACAAAGAGAAACGTGTGAGCAGGCATGTAGCTGCGTTGTGTGTCTTACATGGCAGCTCCAGGCCGGTGTGTCCCGTGGTGGTGCGGGACAAGGGGGGGGAGTGTCGACCATCAGCCATGTCGGACTCTGAATGATGGGCCTCCCCGTGCATCACTGCCAGCCCGAGTCGCAGCCTCTCAGCGTAGGACTGAGCTCTGAGACAGACGGACATGCAGACACACAAGAGTCAAAGACGCTGACAAACACAACACATAAAAAACAAATACATAGGAAAAAAGAGCCGAAAGAAGTTTGCACAGAAGCACAGAACATACCTACAAAGACATAAAGTTGTAATATGAAAAGACAAAAGCACAATAAGAATGCAAGGCTAAAGAAAGAAACTGACCGCTATGAGAGGCGTGGAAGTGACTCGTGTAAAACAGAGAATACAACTAGAGAACTTAAGGACTTGCAAGTCCTGAGTGTCCCAGGCTTTCTTGTTACCTCTTGGCAGCTGAAGGAGTCTTTGCAACAATCATAGCATTCCTGTAGTCTGGGATCTGAGGAAAGAGAAATATTTTTTTCAGTGCTAAAAATATAAAACTGACCTTTGATCTTCCATAACAATAAATATTATTTAACTATAAATTTGTTCCAGAACTCATTCTTTGATTCACAATAGAACAGCATTATTGTTGTGATGTCGTGCCTGACAAAACTGTCCAGTGTAATGTAGCCTCACCTCCTCCTGGATGTACTGGATGAGGAATGGGGAAGCTCTCAGGTTGTCAACAGGGAAGCTGAAGAAGCCCTGGATTTCTTTCTGGTGGAGGTCCATGGTGATGATGTGAGTTAGCCCTGCAACACATGAGTTGGTATGGCTTCAGAACAAGTTTCTGCAGTGTTTGAAGCGCAAAATTACAGAGCTCCCAGCCAGAAACATATCTACTGGTATGGAAATGTGACCACACAGACAGATAAACTGTCCAAACAGACTCATAAATGGTGAGAACTCTGAATTCTGAAGTAAGACATCTGCAATTTGCATCTGGTATTCATAAAAGCAGGGAATTCTAAGTATGTAAAAAAATTGTTATATGTAATTTAATGCATCCCCTGGCCTAACACAAATGATTCAGCGGGACTGTGTTATTTGTACACAGCTCTAAGTGGCTAATGGCAACTCTGCTATGTGCAGCTAAATGTTGGGACAAACCTGAAGCCTACAAAGACTGGACAAACCACACATAAAGAATTTTATCACCAACTTGCATAGATTTTTTAGTCTTTGAAAGTCAGGAAGGAGCATAAAACTTACGACTGAGTAAATACACTACACAACACACTGAACAGTAAGGAGTGGAATTCTGGCGGTAGATGACCCCGCAAAATCCTGTGAGAATGCCAAATGTCGCAATTGACAGCTTGCACTTTTATATGCAGTGCAATTTGCTCTGAAAAGGTCAAAAAGGTGGGGGAAAAAAAGACAAAGTTTGGGTGAGCTCTTGGATGGACAGGCATGGGCAACATGGCTGGAACAGACCCGGTCCCACTTGGTCTGATCAGCTGTCAAACTCAATACATATTCATAATTGGCTCAGTTGTAATGTGTGTCCCTACCTTAACAGGACAGGACTCTTGTTATATTAGTATGTTTTTCTGACTTTAATCTGTGCTTTCATTCAGTGGGTATAAAAAAAACAAAAAAACACATCACTAATGACAAAGGAAATCACAACACACAGTACATACCAGCTTTAGCTAACATGGATGCCAGCAGCTTGCAGACAATGGACCCTCTCTTCCTCATCTTGCACTGCTTGCTGTAAGGAAAGTAGGGAATGACCCCGATGATGTTCTTGGCACAGGACGTCTTCAGAGCATAAGCCATAACTAGCAGCTCCATGATGGCCGTGTTGACATCTCTGAGAAATAACACATTCAATTCAAGAGACTATATTAGATATCAAGACCCGCAACAGCACTGTGCTGGTGATCAATTAGTCTGAGCCTATGGTCTTCCACAAAGACGATCACCATCTCATAAACCACTGTAGATAAAATAAAACTGTGTGGCAAAGACTAACCTGTCATTGTCATTGCACTCTGCCTTAACCGGCTTTTCCACTAAGCCAAGCCAAAAAATAACCTCGAAAGTCATCCCATTTCCGCAACTTTATTTGAGTAGTTTAAAATAGGTAGGCCTATATAGCGATCATAGGGCACAGGCTAGGGTATGCCTCTCTCTTGAGCCATGCAATATATTTGTTGTTCGAAAGCCAAACATTATTAAACACGCACTTCCCAGGCATTTGCGAATAAGCCAACTGCTAGCGCTTGCTAACTTCAGACATCTAGCTGCATACGCTAATGTGTACCACGTGATACTAGTGACGTTTCAACAGTCACGCAGCACAGCACTAGATTTTAAATTAGTACAAGGAGCGTATTTCACATAACGTTAGACATGTTTTTGGATTTTTATGAACATATTTTAAACAATAGCCAAAACAATGTATATTCAAAACATTTTGTTAATTCCAAACCATTTCCAGGCCTGTTTTTCTAATTTAATAACTTTTCCAGGAATTTCATGACCATGGGAACACTGAATATAACTGACCAGGTTGCCACAAAAGAAACACATAGCTAACTGCATAACTAAACATGACCTCCATATGAAGTGCTGTTCAGGAAGAGAGAAAAGATTTGCTCAAAGGGCATTTTTAAAATCAATATCCCCACTGGCTAGAAATCAAAACTCTGTACTGTGGTGAGATTTTGATACACTACCATGATGGATGTTGTTTTGATGACTAGGACAGTTTCAGTACTTTAGGAAGGTAAAGAGCTGTTGGTGTAACAGGATAATGTATGTAGCCATTTCGGTCTTGACAGCTTGTTGAAACCAGACAGCCCACACAGGCAGGTCAGCGGCCTTCTGATACAGTAATATTGCCCCCTGATACAGGCCTGCTGATACCACTCAATACAGGAAGCTCCAAAATGTGATGTCCCCCCTCCTGCGACCTCTAGTTATCTTTCAGAGCATGCCTCTTCGTCATAGCAAATAACTGATTAACAAGGACAAATAGAAGACTCAACTGGTTAAAGTGAGATGGCCACAGTTAGTGTTGCCTTCCCTCTTTCACTTGCAGCAAAGGTAAACTTCGTTTGGACTCGAACTTTCCAGGCAAATGGATGCTATAGTCTTAAATGTGAAATAAAAACACAAACTTACCAGGGTCACAGTATGCAAAGTAGAAATGTTTTGACTTGTTTCAGTTATGCACAGTAATGGCAAATGCAGTATACGGGCACAGCTACTGAGAATGTGCTTATGCTATTTTGTTACAGGCTCTTATTTGAGTAACTGCGATCATAAGTTGACATTTAAAACTGGGTCAAAAATACAGCGTAAAAATATGAGGGGATACACATTTTGGTAATAAAATAATCCTTGTGTGTGGCAGCCATTGGGGAATGCTATTTGTATATGTAAATACTGTGTGGTAATTAGAAAAATTACCACACTGCCACTTGGTGACAGACACAGACCTGTCATTTCATCACATAAAGTTGTGGCTAATCTGTTAACAATCAGACACAGAGGCTGAAAAGCTCAGTAGAATTGCAGAGCTGGGTGACAATTCTCTGAGGGTTCATCACATAACACAGAGTGATATGATCCTTTGTTAATATAAAACATTAAGGCATCAAGAGCATCCTTCTGTCTCACCTGGGAATGGTCTGAATGATAAAGATGTCTTGTCCACGGACTGACTCCATCACATCCACTCCAGTCTCTGAAAAACAAAACAAACAAACAAAAAAAGATACCACAATCATTGTGGTTCAAGTGCAAAGTCAAGTGAGACGACACTACTGTAAACCACAGCCCATTCATCTTGGGAATCATTCATTGTGGAAATGAGGATATTTATCAGCCTTACCTGTATTTGACTCTTGACAAACCTCTGACTTGCCCAAGTCCACACCCAAGCGTCTGGGAAAAAACAAACAGGCCACAGAGTGTTACAACACAAGCACAAACCTTTATGTGTTCCGTTAATTGAAGTGTGTACATGTTCTGGCATGTACTAACTGAACAACCAAAGGGCTGTCGATTGACATAAAAATAATCTGCAACCATTTTGGTTATTGATTAATCATAATTTTTCCAACAAAAGAGCCAAACATTCTTTGATTCCTGCTTCTCAAATGTAAGGATATGCTGCTTTTCTCTCTTTTATATAATAGTAACTTGGGTTTTGGACTTTTGGTCAGACAAAACAAGACATTTGAAGATGTCACCTTGGGCTCTGGGAAGTTGCGAATCATGCGATGGGCATTTTTTCCACTTTTTTGGACATTTAAATAGACCAAACAATAAATAGATGAATGGAAAAAATAGTCGGCAGACTAACCAATAATGAAAATAATTGTTATATAACTTTGCAAACTGTGCAAGCTATGACATGCAAACTTTACATGCCACAACTTCTCAAATGCAATGCATCCCCACCGACTATAAAAAGCAGTGAACCTACCATTTGGGGTAAAAATGTCATAGCCATAAAGGAAGCGTACAAATTCAAGGTTTTGATAAACAGTGTAATTGTGATAAGACTGTGAATCTGTAAATCTGTTACAAGCTTCAAAGAGAAAAACATGAAAACATCCACATAAAACACTTGGCACGAACATGAACTAAGTTGATATTGACATTTAGTGCAGAGCAGTCCTGTTGCATCAAATCAAGTTCTGAATCAGCCCAGGCATTATGAATACAGCTGTGCTGTGGGCAGAAAATTATGCCCTTCATTTTAAAACCAATCCGTCACATCACAGTGGCGGTAATAACGAATTAATTTGATGTCTCTTTAAAGCACACCACAGATTAGTGAGGACTTGGCATGGTGATAGTGGGAACTCTGCCTGAACAGTCAGCAGGGATCCCGCTAGACAAGACAGACCACTCTGCCTCTGTAGCCTCGCCCTGTTTACAACCCTCAACCTTGTTCACATATTTGATGTATTGCCATCATCTATTACGACTATGGTACCTTTAAGTAGATAAATAAAATGGTCGATCTAAGTATTATTTCTGTTCATATATCGATTTGTCCAACAAGGAAAAGCTCCAAGAATATTACAAAGAATACCCAGTTGGCAGCCTTATACACTGCTCTCTATTAGTCACATTCAGTGAAGAATTACATGGTTATAAAAAATAAAGATGACTTCAGTTCCAGGGGTATTTACACACAGACCAGTCATCACGTGTCCCTCAGAGTGAATATTAAGTACAGTATTCATAAACATTTTCTGTGTACTCATGTTATTTAACCTTTGTCCCACAAGAAATCTCTACTTGGCTCCAGAATGGCAACATAATCTCCCTAAAAATGTTCTGCAATGTCGCCAAACAGAGAAAACTGAGAATGCCAACGTATTTTTTCACTGTGAGCAATGCAACTTCTGCTTGGCTGTGTGACAGTGTCAGCACAGTACGCTCCTTTCATCTCACCGATAGGTCCTTTGAATCTCCCACGCCATGCCAAAAATACAGACGGTTCAGTCAATTCTTCGAAGGCTGACAGATTTTCACCTTGAGTGTCTAATATTTTTGCCAATATTTGGTGACATAACGTAACATTAAACTTTAACAAATACAAGTGAACATGTACACTGTACTACCTGATTCATGACTTTTATTAAGTATTATGCAATTTTAGGAGTATGTTTCCTATTAGGCTACTTACACAGATGTTGTGGAATATGTTATGCATCATAATGTGTTCCCATCGTCTTGTGGACAATATGCAGTGTTAGTGTCATGAGTTACCTTAGGATTTCCACACTATATAGCCTACAGTGTTTGTTTGTATAGCCTAACATAGCCTAACTGAATCGCATTATGTTCAAAACAATACACACCACCACGCCTCACGTCACCTGCAGCTATGACTCACAGGTGTCAGGAACAAGGCAGGTAACAAAGACAGGCCACTTCTCAAAATTAGACATGAAATGATTTTAAGCGTAATGCTATTGCATAGTTAACCCTCACTTACTCTGTGATCTTCTTGGCCAGTACGGTGCAGGCGGTGGTGGAGTTGGCAGAAAAAACACGGTAGCCGCTTCTTGAAACATTCATTTTCTTGTAACCAAACGACAGCTTTGGAGAGTGAGATACCAGAGACCTGTGACCCCCAAAACGCCTAAGAGGCATGTTGCTTTGGAAACAACGTGGTATTTGGTTAAGTTTCCCCTCCCGTTAATACTTGAAGAGCAGTTTCAACACTAAAATCTAAGCTCCGGTTGGTTTAGACTTCCACCATGTAGACGCATCTTTAAGTAAGAAATTACAAAACTCACTGAACCTGTGTGACGCACTATAAATAAACTAAAATAACAAAGAGAACATGCTCCACATGCAACGTAGGAGAACCACTCGTGCTGGTGATAGCGAGTCAAAAACCGCCTTCACTCACCGACCAGCACCACAAAAACCCCGGTCTACTAATACATCGCCAGCAGAAGAAAAGCTGAGCTCTGTGTTGCCATGCGGGTCACCGAGTCTCACAACGGTTTATGTCACCATGAAGACGAGCTGAAATGTAACAAAAACTTCTTGGGCGCTGCAACAGTGTAATCAATGCAAAACTCCGCGGCTAGCATTCAAATGTGGCTACTGTAAACTTTATTGCAAAGAGCTCGCACTCACAGCAGGGGAAGACGCCACGGGCACATGCTGATTGGGTCGAAGAAAAGATAAAGTGACGTTAAAGAGAACCAATCAGAGACTATTTTGAAACAACAGGGGGCGTGTAAAATAACACTTTAACCAATCAGTGCGTGGGACTTGTATGACCTAGAATTAAAGTGCAACGACCACAAAATGCGGTGGTGGGAATGTATTTTTGCAGCATAACATAGTTAGTATGGAGTCATAGGAGTGCCATAAAAAAGAATAAATCTGGGAAAGAATAAGACAATAAATTTGGAAAGAGAACTAAATAAAAGAATAAATAAATGTAGATATATTCAATTCAGTATCAATTCAATTCAATTGAGTTTTATTTATATAGTGCCATATCATAACAAAGTTATCTCAGGGCACTGGTGCATGTGCAGTGTGAATGTGGTAGCGATTTATTTGAACTGGGGAAGGAAACATCATGTCAGAAGCAGAGCAAGAGTTAAGGAGAGGTGTCACACGTTCTTTTAACACTTGCTCAGTATGTGGAGGAACATTTCAAACCAGACTATATTTTGAGGATGATGGAAGATGTCATGGAGAGTCTTGGGCAAATGTCTGCGCTGACTAATACCGACACTGACATACATGACATCCGTTGCCACTGTTGCAGATTATGGCATGTAGGAAAAAAAGCTCTCTGCAAATTAGAAATAGACCTCTCCATGCAGATGACCAGATAATGGCCGGAACAACAGCTTCTTCTTCGTTTTGTGGTGGTTGGCATCCAGCCCTTGCATCTGGTCTACTTCCTGCGCTAAAAAGCTCCCGCCAAAGCAGGATTCATGTGTGCATGAATTGATTACTCAGGCCCGCCCAAAGCCAGTTGATTGACAGTTTGGCCCTTCAAGGAATAGTAAAAGCAATAAGGGAAAAGCAAAAGCAAAGGGGGAATAGCAAAAGCATTTTATTTATTTCTCTTTATATTTCCACATTTATTGTTTTATTCTTTCCCAGATTTTTTCTTTTTTAAGGCACTCCTATAACTCCATAAGTTAGAAAGGCGATGATTGGGTTTGGGGACTGCCACAGTGTTTACAGTGGAGAAAGATGTACTCAAGATTCTTTACTTAAGAAGAAGTAGTAGGCCTAATATATATAATATGAACATTGTAAAATACTGGGTTACAAGTAAATCCTGCATTCATACTTAGCAAAATAGCAAAAGTACTTATTTTGCAGAAGTTTTATACATAATATTATATGCTATAAGTGTCACATTATTTGTGCATATTAAAGGGATTTTTACACAGCTACTGCCCTGCTCAAGTCAGTTTTAAGCTTCAGGGGATTAAGCATTTAGCATGAGGGTAAAATTCAATTTCATAGTCATTTTGAAAAAATAATGACTCCTAATAAGGTAGTAACCATACTATAAAGCCTTATGTTGCATAAATGGCCTAATTTCTGAACCACATAGTGCTGGAAGCTAGAGTCATGTGCAGTCACATTTTGTAGTAAGCTGAATGTAGATGGTGATGATCATGATGAATCCACAGAAACTCAGCTTGCAATGTTTTTTATTTGAGGAATAGAAATGATCAACTTTTTAGGTTAAATTTTCTTCAGTGCTTTCATTTTATACAACATGAGCTATGCTGTGGGGATTTAAAGAAAAATAGATTTTTTATGAACAATATATAGAAGGAATATGTAATAATGTAATAAATGTAATAAAAGCCAGATCATTTAATAAATCATGAGCAGAAAAAACGCCCTGTACATCACTGGAACATGTAAATAAAAGTGTTCCTGTCATGAATTCCATGTTAAGTAATATTATAACTTTAACCAATGACAGTTAACTACATCTGGGTGTAACAGTTTAAACTGAGGATGTTGACATACATTTGACTAATAACTATCTTATAGCAAAAGGAATGTAGCACACCTAAGATGTGACATTATTGTTTAATGTAATTTCAGTTTAAAAAAATGTTTATGTATAATCTATAGAATAGAGACACACACTTATGGCTTGTATTGTTTGCAGTACTAAAGTGCTTACCAGTCAATGTGCAGTGGATTCACAGTCAGTAAAATAAAGTTTTACTTCTATTTTAATCAAAATGTCTTCAAATTGAAAAAGAAGTGGCTGAATAAAGCATGTGTAAAGTTATTAATATGTTAATGCTACAAGATTTTCAAAAGGCTCGAGCTGCACCATAACTTTAATGTTAATTGCTTAAAAATACATCTTTTCTTAGTTGTTCCTCCCTTTTTTTCATCCCGGAACCACAAGGAATGGCGTACCTTAAACTGTGAACAGGACTCATAAAAACATACTGCTGTTGGTGTCACATGAAGAAATGTATCACCACACCTACAGTAAGACACTGCACCACACCCTTTTCTGCACTGCATTTCTTAGGTGACACTCCAGTAATTGCTTTTAAATCCTCATGCAGACTGTGCAATGAGGAATACAACACAGGGAGTGTCTATTGAGATCTAAATGGATCAGCTGGTTTAGCAAATATTGCACCATTTAAATACTGTCAGCAGTTTTATGTCTTTTCTAGTAGCTTGTGCACCAGACACTCAAGATCCACAAAGGTAACTGCAAGTCCTGCATTCCTGCCCTCCATTTTAAATTTCAGTTCACTGTTCACCTCTTCAATCAGATGTTGTTTGGTTGTTTTACCAAGTCAATAATCTGCATGTAACAACGAACAACGATTGATCTTTTCACTTCCTGTTTCCTTGGTTTCCTTCCTCATTGTAGAGGAGTCAGTTAGCCTATGTTTTTAACATGCTTTAACTTTTTTTAAAAGATGGCATTAAAATGCAGGTGATACAGTTTTTCTCTGTCAGCCTTTCAGAACCTTCTCTTTTAGCAGGTCCAAAATGACCTGCCTCTCTTGGCTCTCCAGCTCAAATCTCCTTTCCCTCTCTTTTCTCTCAGCTCCAAGACGTTCCCTCTCCAGAGCGATCTTACCTGAGAGTAAAAAAAAGGGAAATGAAATCTGTAATTCAATGTCCCTTGAAGATGATGACAGCATAACAGTCAGCATATACAGTAATTATTCCCTCTTTTATTCTGAGATCAGTTTTAAGAAAACTTTCATCCTTTTCAGCTGACATTTATAACTACACATGTCAAGTCTCTTATATTTTCATAAATTACTTCACTGATATGTTGAAGTGTAAAGGTTCCTATTTCCCTTTCTTACTTTAATTTAGCCTGGTTCCAGACCTCTGAATCGCTGCCCACATCTCAGATTTTTAAAACGAAATGGAAATTCAGAATGATTATCAGGCTAACTTTACTTTATTCGAATTTTGCCTAGGATGAAAATAAATAAGGTTTTTAGAGCCTGTTTACTAATGGTTCTATCCTTAAAATGAATGACATCGCATCTGCTCATGGTGGGAAGTGTTGGGTCTCTGTAAATAATACTATAAAGAGTACGGTCTAGACCTGCTCTATATGAAAAGAGCCCTGAGATAACTTCTGTTATGATTTGGCGCTATGTTGAATTGAATTAAATCTGCACCCATTTTAGTTACAATTAATGTTCTGATAACTTAATCTTAAACTACAACTACAATAATCAGTTGTTACTGTTCCTGTCAAGTCATTTTTTTTTTAAATTGTAAAAAAAAACTATAACTATAACTAAAGAAAATCCACTTTGCAAGATAGAAATATTCACATGAAAGGAAACCTGTAATATAGCTGGGAGAAATATTCTTTAAAATCATACTTCACTGCTCTAGAAAATCTCACTTCTTTGAATCTCCAGCTCCTCCCGGCGCAGGGCAAGCTCCTCCTCTCGCAGCCGCTGCTCCGCCTCTGAGCGTTTCTCCAGGAAGCTGAGAATCTCAGAGTAGGTCTGGCAGCAGCACTGGCAGGGCCGCTTGGCCATGGGCGCCGCTGAAAGCTCTGCCATTTCCTCGCGGTCTTCTTCAGGTTCTGCTGGAACAGTAATTGTTTAAAAATGTACCCATTTCTGAAGGGAACAGTCAGCTACAGAGTGACTTGTGGTCTGAATCTGTTTTTACCTGCAGTGGGTGTTTGTGTGATAGTGATGTTGGGTTTGTCCTGTTCTGGTAGAGTTAGTTCTTCTATGGCTCGCTTTCTCAGTTCATCGTCCTAGCAAAGATGAGGACAAGATCAAATATCACTTCAACAATGATAATGACAAAGGAAATGAGAATTATGAGCAACAACAGCAACTGTTTTAGTCACGGCAGGTGTTACCTATAGTAGCAGTAGTGGTAATGGTACTGTATAAGCAGTCGGCAGATATGGAATCTAAGTTTACTTGTGACTGAATGCCACCAAGAGGAAGAAAAGGGAAGTGGCCAAGTAGTTACATAGCACACAAAAATATCTACTGACTTGGATGTCCAACTTTTCTGGCTAGCCTCAGTTCCAATGACATATTAGAACAGATAAAGTATTGCCAACAGAGATAGAAAACAGTGGTGTATCAACTCTAGGTTTAATGGGCATCCTGACTCTAATACCAAAGTGTGGAATGAAATGTGCAAAGGCAGCTAAAACATATTGTATAATATAGCTATCCTCAGACAATACAGACAATAAAAAACCGGGGGTTGGAGCCCACCAGGGGGTCGCCAAGTACATATGAGGGGCCGAGAGATGATTATTGAGACAGGAAAGAAGATAAAAAATGTGCTATACAGGTTTGTTTTATCTTTTGGGACTTTTCTCTAAACAAGTTTTTTTTAAATGTGAAAACGATGGATACTTTTGCTTCTTCTGGTCTCTGACGATTATTCAGATGAAACAATCTGAGGTTTGAATGGAAAATCACACTGTGGTAGAACAGCTCACAACTCCTGGACTTGTGCAACCTGTGACATGGGGCTCAAAATGGACATTTGTTCATTTTAAGGCGTCACAAGATTAAAAGGTTGGGAACCACTGGACTATACAACAGTCTGTGGTTTTAATATTCATGTCAGACAGAACATCAGAAATTAAAACAACTGTTTAGCTCAGTTGTAAGGAATTATACACTTTGATTTAATCTTTGGCCAAGAGTAATGTCTATAACTCAGAAGTTCTGCTGTTGACAAAATAAAGAAATTGCAGTTTGAAGCTGTATGATGAAAGATGTAACTTATATGGCTGAGCTGCCCTTCTAAACCAGCTCAAGGGCACTAAAACACCCACTTTGAAAACACATTTCTTGCGCTGGTGGTGCCACATAAGTTTACCTACTCTTCTCTGCTAACACAACACCACTGATACCCACCTGGTACTTTGTGCTTTCCCCGCTGGCCAGGAGCCCCTTCTCAGCCTCCAGCTCCAAAACCTCATGGAGCAGATCCTCCTTTTGGGCATACAGTCTCTCTGTTCCAAACCTGAGTACGCCACACACAATAAACCTATGTTTCTTTTTTGTAAGGCCGTGTGCATCACCACCACAAATCCAGCTCAGGGCCATTATTTCCTCACGAAACAGTGCAGTTTGCTTTTAATTTGTCCTAAAATATGCGTCCTAGTGACTGAACCAACCTGCGCAGACTGGGAAAGTCTTGTTTCTTGTAATAGTCTAGCAGCAGCATGGTCCTCTCCCTACACCTCCTAGCATCCACCTCAAAGTTTTCATCTTGGAGCGCTGCAGTAATAATCTCCCCCACACGGGCCCAGATCCGTCCTGATGAAGATGCATGAGTTCACACATGTGAATATACAGTATAGGAAATAGGCTTTGTAGCCAATTTGCTCATGAATACACAGGCATGTCTGTGTTCATAGGTCATTTGCACAGGAATGTCTTTATATAAAGGCAGTTTTAAAAAGAATCCCCTTAGTGTTTGATTTCATAGTAAATTGTAAGGTTAATAATGATGTTTTTCATGGATGAAAAATTCTCCTCTGTTAAACGCCATTATAGCTTCATTAGAAATATTTTGACGTGACAACACATTGTCCACACTTGCTTGCATGAACTGCAGCTCTCTGCATCTCAACAGTATTCAAGTGCTTTCAGGCGGATTAGTTCTTTAAAAGCAGGACTGACCTGGCTCTTTGGAGGCGAAGGGGTTCTGGGCGATAACCTCCCGCAGAAGGATGATGTCATGCCGCGCTGAGAAACGCACCTGGCGCTTTCGTGGGGTCGTGGAAGGGCCAGCGAGGGAAAAACCTGAAGTTGGGAATAGAACAGAATAGAATACTATAGAATAGAATAGATACAACCTAGAAATTATGTTGAAACACTGTGATGTGAGATAATGAACATGGAATCCATTTTTCACACAGAGGGTCTGCTCCAGAATTGCTCTGACCTCTGACCTTCTTAAAAAGGAAACAAATAAACTATATCTCATAATTACATTATTATAGTTATTATTAGCAGGGCTATCATTAGCATTAGAGGTACCAAGTGCAATTTGGGCATATGTTAGGGCTGAACCCACTGTAACCTAGGAAACCCATTGTTTTTATTGGATCAAAAACCATTGTACTTCCTGGCATAAGACTGCAAGTGGTATTAAACTGATCTATGATAGGGGGTATACATATGGGATCCTTTATATATTCTATAATGGTGGATTATTTTACTCAAAGGATTCTTTTACAGTCACATGCTATTTGTGTAATTACATGTTGTTACCATGCATATAACTAAAAAGCCATGATGAGGAATAAACTGGGCCTGTGTTTTGGTGCAGAGAAGTAAGTGGTGACAGCAGCAGTCAGTTCCAGAGCTGCTGTGTGACAGATGACAGCAGCTCTGTCACAGTGCACAAGTGCAAGCAGCCGGTAGCCTGCAGCTACAAGAATTCAGACACAGAAACGAGACAAATAGCCTGTTAAGCACTGATAGCCCTACAGAGGCTACAGCACGTCCAATACCGAACCATGCGTCAGAGGAGGAGGAGGAGGAGGAGGAGGAGCATTTGTGCACGAATCGAGAGAAGGACCGAAATGCCGTTTAGGAGATGTTAATATAAGTGGTTGAAAGGCGCGTTAGACGTGCAGGTGGTAATGTATCTCACCGTTGTTGATCGGGACTTCCACCACTACCCGTTCCATGTTTCTGTTTGGCGCATCCGGGAACCGCCTGACGCGCGCTGTACACGTCCACTCACCAGTACAGGTTCCCTACTGACGTGTAACTCAACTTGGCGGAGAATCAGAATCTGGCAAAACGGAGGTACCGCTCTTCACTTGTTGTTGCATTTACAGTGTGTGACCACAAGATGAAGCCAGAGCACTGCTGCTGAATGATCCTGAGGGGAATTGAGTAGGCCACCACGATGTGAATATGACCATAGCGTGTCTCAGAGAAAATAATATTTCTCCCATAGCCACCAGGATATGGACACATGGGCATCAGTAATACAGTTTTTCTGCATTCTCGTACAATATACAAATACAAGAAATGAACAGTTTACTAATTTTCAATATTTTGCACAAAACTAGAAGGAGGGAATTGTATATGTGCTGAAATTAGTTTTGAATATTCCTCAAAACAGGCTGAAAATAAAAGAGAAATTACTATTAAGATCCTTGTTTTATTTCACTATTCCACCACTATTGCTTTTCATCAATGTAATTGTCATCACAAATCTTTTTCAGTCTGCCACAGCAAACAATTTCTACAGCAACAAATAACACGCTTTGACTGCCCTTACAGCACCTCAGATAAAACTTCAAATGATTTATGTTCCCAAGTCATCATGAAGTCGTGACTTTATCCAAATTGCTGGTTGCTTGGTGTCATAATTTGCACACATATAAAAACCATTGCTCCAAAGCGATGACAAGGATGCTTTTGTCTTATTCTGTGTCTGACTGCCAATTGCATTATCCTTGATGTTATGGTCTGGCTGCATGGACAACTAAAGGGCATCAAAAACCACATAAGGTTTTTATCTGAGCTCCACGGACATCAGCTGCTTGGTGACAAAGAGATGGTGGATAACCCTTTTTGTGACGTGACTAAAGACTTAAGATTAATTTCTAATATTAGTTACACTAGATTTGTTTTAGTTTAATCTCTCTGCAGGTTTACGTATCAATGTTCATACAGAACTGGAATGGACAAAGGCTAACTGGAAGTTCGTAGATTAATCTAATAATTTTTGTAACCTATGTTTTTGGAAAATGGTCAGCATAAATGTAAAGTTTACACAGTTTGTAGTTCATACACAAAGCACATGCAAAACAGCCAGTATGTCCCTCATATTTATCAAACTTTAAAGATTCAAATGTTTAGATATTTGAATAGTCTTGTGTGAGGTGTATTTGAAAGACAGAGAAAAAACAGACAGGAAAGAGATCCCTGGGAACTTTTTATAGTTTGGACAATGCACTGCCTGTATGTGCAGATGAAAAGTACTTGAGGTCTTGTGAATATTGTTTAGCATTAACTGGCCACTAGGTGTCCCCCAGATGATTAAAAATAATCCTACCACTCCTATATCATTTGTCTGATGATCTTCTTAGCCTCACAAAACAAAAAGGACGTGTTAAATCCATGGCCATGGGATGCCATTAACATCATGCCTTTTTTTCTGTAGTTTGCTTTATTTGTGATTTGTCATTCTGCTTTCACCACTGATCCATCATTCCCAACCAATGATAATTAATACTTTTATTGCTCCATCCTTCATGCAGTTAACAAGATGCCCTCTGAATGCTGTGGTTTTCAGTTAACCTTGGAGAGCTGCAGCATGGATTTGGGATGTGTCCACTTCAATTGTTTGTTTTTTGTGGAGTACAGCATACAGCTTGTCTATTGTACAGTATATGCAGTAGTCATTGCAAGTTAAAATCCCATATAAGTGACTGTCTATGGATGTATGTCTTTGGTATTCAGTGAGCCAAAATATTAAACTGAAGAATGTTAACCTTTTCCTCCCATTCTTAAAACATGATGCAGTCCATTCTGACTGCTGTAAATGGTTTGGAGGCTAATAAATACTGTGTAGGTGTAACAGTGATGTTTCAAGTAATTGAAAAGCTTGTTAGCACCTGGAAGTCTGTTAGATTCACGTTCTAAAGCTGCACTGACTTTGCCTATACATGATCTCTTGGTGATGATTGCTTACAACAAAATGAGAGAGCACTGCATTATATTTAGCTTAGCAGTTTTTCATCATAACCTCTACCGTATCCCTAATGTGTCATTTGCTTTGGCTAAAAATGACTTGTAGTTTTAACTTCTGTGATGCAATTACTTGTTGTTTCTAAGGCGATTCTGCAGACGATCCAATGTTAAAAATATCCAGACTTGTAACTTTGACATCAAACACTGCACTTTATCAGTGGTCTTACGCTTGAGGTGTAGACTGGCAAATATTTAGAATAATCTCCTCATTGAACATCTGTTGAGGTTGGAATGAATTTTGTGAATTTTGTCAAACAGACAAAAGTTCACCTTGAGTCCTGACAAAAAAAACAACAACAAAAACAAAACACAAATCCTGTGATGGACAAAATCGGTGTGCTTTATCTTCTACTTGGTAGTTCCCCTGCAGTGCTCATCTGTTTATTACAAATTCAGGTCATAGCTGGTGATGTGCAATATATTACATATTTATTTGATTTATTTGCAGTCTGTCAGAAACACCCCTGCAGTTAAAACAATTATATTTTAGGCATGTAGCCAAAGCTGCATGACCTGTGATGAATGCCAAATGCACAGATGTCATTGCTACTTTGGCATTTTCTGAGCAAATCCACATTTGCATGATGTTGCTTCTGACATAACAAGAGGGAGATAAGCAGAGAAGCAGACCCAGGACCTGGCAACCTGCTGCATCGTAATCATCTAATTAATTGGTTAGAGATGCTGGGGGAGTGTTTTGAGGACACATTGGGAGGGAGGGAGGACAGGAATGGGAGCAGAGAGAGTGAGAAAGCGTGGAGGGAGGATTGACTGAGAGATGAGTCAGAGCTGCTTTTTTTTTTTTTAAATGAGGAAATCAGTTTTGTTTCCTGCATTGGTGACTTTTGGAGAGAGTTAATGGAACATGGCAACCTTCCAAGTAAAGGCGCTAGTACTGCCCACGCTCTCATTACTGGTAACTGTGATGTTGTTGATTGTTGCTGTTGTTTAGAAATCCCTGGACTGAAGAGACACGCAGGACCCAAAAGAGAAACAGCAGGAAACTGTTTGGCAATTTAAAACAGAACTACATAACAGAGACTGACAGAGTGTGGTAAGACAAAATATGGAAGGTGTATCAAATTACTTTTATTGAATGTCATCATAATCAACATCAACTGCTGCTGTACACACTGTGATTATACAGTACAAATAATCACTATGGTTATGCACAAGAAAGAATAGAAAGCCGGCAGGCTCCAGCTGGTATCCTCAGTGCTCAGATGTCACTGGATTGTTAATTAGCCACAGTCCTGGTCCTACTAGGATCAAAGCACCTGTCCAGATCAACATGAAGAGTTTTCCCTCTTAGCAACAATCCAACAACAAACCCCTCCAAATTGCCTCCTCATTTACACATTTCTGTGCATCTGCTTTTGCAGCATTATTATTTTGAGTATTATGTGCTCAGTTGTAGTTATTTGAGTCATTTCACTTTGTTACATACGGTATATCCTCTCCTGTAACAAACCACCTTCATTCATTAAAGTTTAAACAGATCTTCACCTGCCTCACACACCTAGCTAAAACTAGTGCAGTCTAATACCACTGTCCTGCAATAAATCCTGCCTTCATGAAGGTTATAATGTTCAGTTTTTGTTGAAACTGTTTTATAGAGCCGTTGATTCAACTTTGTGATGTAGTTTGTGGTGCTGTTGAATTGTATTGTATTATACAGAGAGGTGTTTCTGTTATTTAGTCAACCCTCATTGATATAAATGGGGTGGGCAAAATAATATAACAGTATAACACAATACAATTCAACAGCACCACTGATCAATGAACCAACTGTACTTTGAAATATAATAGTAGTGCATTAAACACAGAGATTCAGATTGAACAGATTACACCCTGTAATACTGAAATGTACCTGCATTAAAATTTCAACGTATCTTATAATGACATAATAAGAAAGAATACTTTTTACTAATATTTCTACATCCATCAGCAAGGCGGGTCAACTTCCTGGAGTCTTATTATCACCGTGAAGTTGCCAGGCAACCGGCAGCAACTTGATGTGTAAGTTATTAGTTAACTTTAGAGGTGTTTGTATGGGTTTATTTTTGAACTATGGAGAGAGCCAGAGCCACTTCCAGTCTTCATGGTAAGCTAAGCTAATCGCTTCCTGGCTTTAGCTTCATATTTAACAGACAGCTATGAGAGTGATATTGATCTCCTCTCTGCTATCTATGTGATCACATTTTTCACTTTAAAAACTCAAAAGAAACAAGAAACACAGGTCAGTGACATGACATCTAAAAACAGGAGTACTAATTTAAAGGTATTTGACTGTTCAGTCCACCTGTGAGAAGAGTAGGAACAGCCTTAACTGTAATAATGAGCCTGAATCTTGAGATAAGATTTAATTTATTACATGTGCAACTTTAGAACATTTAAGAACCCTGCACATTGTAAAACAGATCCTTATAGTCTTCCCCTAGCAACTTTACAACACATGTAGCCTTGCATTAGAGTTTATTACACAGCATGACCAAATGAAACAAGAAGTGAGAGTATACCATCAAGTCACAGTAACCATAGTAACAGAGCAGTGACAGCTACTGTATCTCTCATTATCACCCTCGTGTTCCTAGGCACGCAAACAAGCACAGGTACACACACGTTTTCTTTCTCATTTATTTGTTTCTCACACACATGTACAAACACATTTGTACTGTCTCCTCTTATACACAGTGAGCTGTGCAGAAGGTGTACAGGATTATGGTGTTTGAATGACAGTCCTGCCCTTTTCACGTAGCGTTCACCGAGAGCTGCCCTTGTGGGAAGTCAGTGTTTTCACTAAGGATGACTCACACTGAAGATTAGACCCCCTCCCCCCCAACTCTGTTCCCTCCCACTCTCTTTCTCTTCATCTTCCCTGCTTTCGGCCACCTCAACTGCTCTTATTATGTCATTTTTTCTCTCTGACTCCTTCTCCTGCGACACTGTGTCTCTCCTAAGAGGCTCTACATGGTCTCTTCCAATTCTCCTCAGAAAATTCTTGAATCCTCGCTTGACTCACACAGTTAGGGGATGTAACACACCCTCCAACTGGTGTCAACAGCTGGTTTAATGTCTAAATGTGAAAACTGAAGAACACAAATATGTCACACACTCAAAGTCCCTACGCAAAAAGTAATTACAGATTAGATAAAGGTCTTCATCACGGCGGAGAGCTATATTTACTCATTGTGTAGCTCAATTGTGGGAACAGAAAAGGCAAAGTTAGTTTCTGTATGAACTGCTTATTTTGCCTCAGATGTTAGATTTTTCTGTTTCCAATGTATTTGTATTTTCAAGTTTCATCTAACCATTACTGATTTTTCAAAACTTAGGTTACAAATACAGTAGTTCTTTTGTGGCAAAATGTCATAATACTTAACATTTTGAAACAAATTTCCTCAGCAGAGTATCCACCTCTTCTCACATATTACTTAAACACATCCATACAACAAGATGAAATCTTTTCCTAATACAGTATCATTTTGTTTTTCTACCATGGCTCTTACGGTATTTCAACATTACTGGCACACATCTAATTCCCCTGTGAACCTCCATGACAGCACCAGACATGGTTGCTGGGTGATATGTGACCCAAAGCCTCTATGACAGTGTTGAGACTGAATATTAAAAGATCCAGCGATTGAACAAAAGAGACAGCTGTATCCGTGTATCCATCCCAAGGACACTTTGACACTGCGTCAAACAGAGATGAGAAACAAACAGAGATCCATTGAGAAATGTATAATCTATAATAATTAAAAAGATTTGAGACTTAATTAGCATCTACTGTAAAAAACAAAAAACAAAACAAAAAAAAAACTGTCTGCAAAATGTCCACTTTCCAGTCAAGCACAGGAGCCTTGTGTTTACCTAATCTCCATGTTGTTAGTTTATCTAAAAGGGTGTGAAAGGGATTCAGGGGCTCAATTATAGTAGATTTTTTGTAATCCTAAATAGGCTGTGTTATCCCCAGAGTGTATCCAAAATATGAAAATCACCTCACAGCAATATTATTCTATACCTTTCATTGGGTAACCATGATAACACTCAAGTATATGTTTTTGTCACATCTTCAATCCACCCAACCTTCATCACTGTAAAGATATTGCGTATACAAGGTTGCTATGGTGACTATTCTTCTTGGCAACACAGATCTGCTAGTTTGATTGGCCACTACCTCCCTATGCCTCCTATAGGTACATGTTCATACCATAATAACTGATATAGGGGGGTAATAAATGTTTAGTCATAGTGGAAGTGAGCTGGAGAGGTTAGCCCCTGGTTGGTGGATAAAGAGGAAACATAAAGTACCCACTCAAAACACTTTCAAGTGTGCCTTAGTCATGCATATGATGACTGTCTTTATCACTGGAGTGATATATATATATATTTTTTTTATCTCTCTCACATTGTGAGCCTGTCCATATCATTTGTGGAAATGCATATGGATGATACAAAACTGAGCGAAATGAACTAATGACTAATTAAGAATGACTAATTCAAGTGAACGTACTGTATATGTGCTGATACCAGAGCTTGCTCGTGTGCATACAATACCATATGGATGCATACTGTATGTATGTCTTAAAATTGTATGTGTCCCCACATGACACTGACTAGCTTTCCCTTCTGCTTGTTAGCCCCCTCCATCCTGTACTATCTGCTGAATACTCCAAGATATGTCATAAAATAGTGAAGCATGGTGACAGAAGTAAAAGGCTAGTGAGGATTAGCAAAAAAAAAAAAAAGAGAAAAAGTCCAGAGTACATCGTGGAAGTTTTGCATTGTAACTGATAGAAAAATACTGGAACACAAAAAAGTAGACATTAGTCAATATTAGTTAACTATTATTAAAAGGAAAATGGAGCATTATGAGACATCTGTTCTTTTCATACGGTCATACCAATTTGGAACTGGAGTAAAATCATAGGCAACATCATGCTAACAGAGTTCCCGATTAGTGTCAGTTTCATTAGTGTTATCTCCTTAATAATGATTATACAGTTCCAGCAGTGTCTAGACTGGCCTGCTGACTCCCTGGCTTTTTTTTTTTTAAATTAGAAGATGACAGTTAGCTCAGTTAAGTCTTTGAATATTAAACTTGTAGGTGTGTCAATCCAATTACTGTGCACACTATACGTGCCTTGTACTATGCCGTTTCTGTCCTTCAAACCCTGTCCTGCCTGAATAAAATAAAATACTGTATGTTGGGTTGTTCCTTTTGGAAACTGTTACTCAGAATAAGTTGGCTTAGCACCGATAATTATCAAGAGTAAGAATGAAAACAGGAGTGGGATAAGAGACAGGATGAAAACAAAAGTCAGAAGAGAAACAGATCCAACGCAGACAAATGGCATGGAAAACACACCACATGATCATTGCGACATTCTTTGCTCTCCCTCTGGGAAATTCTCAACTTGCATCTGTAAGTGCTCCATCCATGCTTGAAAGTCTCTCGGACTGAAAAGCTGAAACTGGAAATATTGACTTCTGTGGAATGGCCATTGTGGTTTGTGGCCCCTGTGTCAGCCCTGGAGTGGGGCCCTCCATTTTGACTCCAAGTTACATGATGGAGCACGTGAAGCCACAGCACTCCTTCAGCAGGGTGAGGCCCGTCTTGGTGAAGGGAGAAGAGACCTGCTGAGCCCTGGATGGCGCCCGTCTGGTCGGTACACCTGAAGCGTGGAGAAGGAAAAGATGAAATATTCTCCAAAAAAAAAATTGTTCGGGTATATTGTGTTGTGTGTTACAAGAGACAACTTAATCTATGATTCTGATGCTCACACACACACACACACACACACACACAGAACACTCAGGTGTGCAGTATTAACTGCTAATGTATAAAAAAAAAAGCTCATATGATTAATGACTTGACTAAGAGGAGCGAGCATCTTTTTTCAGACAGGTCTGTAGCATAGCCTCAGTCCTTCCATTTTTATGATGAATCAGTCAGTGGATGTGTGAAATTTCATCCTTCAAAGCCCTAATGAGGAAAACACCTTAAACAAGACAAACATTTGTAACAAGGAAAATATTTGCCACTGCTTATTTCATCCTCAGTTCCTAAAACATGATATTATGTGTTGATACACTGATGGAGCACAAAGTTGCAGCTCTCTTTATGCTCAAATACCTGTCTTCATATTTCTTGGGAATTTGGACTTCAGAAAATCTGCCATCTCTTTATCTTCTTCATTTTCCCTGTAGAAAATGAAACAGATTGATAGAAAAAAAACATGGAAATACATAACACATAAAGCACTTGGACTGCAATTTAGTTTTCCATTGCCTTTAGATCACAAAATATATCCTGATAGGAATCCCTTGTTAAATATTGACACGTGGCATGTTCAGGAGAAGGACCCAAATGCAGACAGGCACAGAGACAGAAGCACTTCAAAGATTTATTGATTCTTACTGGTGGTGCAGGCAGGTAGGCAAGCAAACAAACAAACAAACAAACAAACAGGTAAGTCCAGACTCAGGAAAACGCAGAAGCACAGGAAATATGTCCAACACAGGAACATGAAAACAACACACAAGAAGCATAAAACACATCTGACGCAGGACACACAACACTGAACAATGACCCAACAAGGCACAAAGGAAAAGCACCAGCATACATAGGGAAGAGACTGACTAGGGAATCAGAGGCAGGTGTGCAAAAGGAAGCAGGTGAGGCCAATCAACAGACAATCAAGACAAGGGGAGACACGAGGTCAGGAACACACTGGAAACAAGACAGACCAAACTTCAAAATAAAACAAGAAACCAGACAAAGTTTACGGGACGTGACAAATATGGTCTCTACTTTACACTTGTTGGATGTGCCACCTATTCCACATGTGCTGAATGAGCAATTCAAAGATGATTTATTTGACTAAAGTGGAGAAAGACCTTCCCAAGATATCCACTGGATAAGAAACCTAATGCAGTTCTGGCTGTTGGAAAAGATTAGATTTACTCTGAGAGGTTCTAGTGATAAATTCAATGAATCTGGCAGCCACTCTTTGTTTATGAAGATATTCTTAGATTAGATACCCTGCATATTTGGGTATTTGGATGTTTGTAGTGCCAAGTGAAGTTCAATACCATTAAATACATCAGGATGTATGTTACAGATATATATTGATATCTCATATGTTCTGTTACTAACTGCACCATGTATGCCCTGCTTTGAAAATAAATACTAAAACATAAAAACTGCAGACATAATTTCCTTGTAAAGGACAGTCAGGGTAAAAAAGAGAGAGAAAGATCTCTATATTTATCAGCATGGACAACATGGCCTTGAGCCCCGTCAAAACCTCTCCTCTCTGCGATCCATTAGCGCACTGTTGTTCTCTTGCTTCCTGCCTCTCACCTTCCCAGCAGCCCTTCGGCGTTTTTACAGCATGCTGCCAAACTGTGCTTGATGTAGTCTGAGAACTGGAGTGGAGAGAAGATTAAACCTAAAACCACATCTGGTTGTCCACTGTTGAGTCACAGTAGATTACAAGTTGAGTGTCAAGTTAAAGAACCTGCGATGATGTACATGCTGCATCGGGATCAGCAAGTAAGTAGAGGTCCACTCATTTCCTGTAAAGATTACCAAACAGTGTAACTCGTGTAGTGAACACCCCCTTTGGTCTTACTAAAGATAAGTCTAAAAACCACAGGGGGCCTGCATTTGGAAAAGATCAAAAGGGGAGAAGCAGGAACCAGGCCTTTTGGCCTAGGATGGAATCAACATCTCCCAAGGTCCCTTTCTTTCCACCACACTAA